>CM070504.1:59702128-59961203 GCA_036346375.1 Guadua angustifolia | reverse complement strand
AGTTCCTCACTTGTCGGGGACTTGAGCATGATGTCGGACCCGAACCTCGAGCGTGAGCGACCGTCAAGAACATAGTCCAAAGGGTTGTCAACTGTCTCGATCTTCTTTTTCTTGACATGTGTCCATTCCGCGATGAAGTCTGCTAGGATCCCTAACCTGACGCTGGTCTGTAGCGCGAAATCGGCCTTGAACTCATTGAGTTCGATCGCCCATTGCACGATTTGCCCTGTTACCTCTCGGTTGCGTATCACCTCCTTGAGTGGGTACGTCGTCATGACCGTAATCTTGTATGCCTGAAAGTAGTGCCACAGCTTTCGTGAGGTTATCAGAATGGCATGCAACATCTTCTGTATTTACGGGTATCATAGCTTGGCGTCGTGAAAGACCTCGCTTACATAGTACACCGACTTCTAGATTTTGGTCTTTTTCTTGGGGCAATCTTGTTCGACCACCAGGACTGTGCTTACTACTTGGGGGTAGCTACAATATATAGAAAGAGCTCCTCTTTTTTGTTAGGTGAAATCAAAATTGACGGAGATGATAAATACCTTTTCAAATCTTGAAAAGCTTCTTCCGCCTCCTTGGTTCACTCGAAAGTGTCCTGCTTCTTAAGCAGCTTGAAGAAGGGTAGCCCTCGCTCGTCCATCCGAGAGATGAATTGACTAAGAGCTGCAACGCAGCCTATGAGCTTTTGCACTTCTCTCAGTGTCTGCAGAGGATGCATTTGCTCGATAGCCTCGATTTTGCACGGGTTGGCCTCGATGCCTCGATTAGACACTAGGAAACCGAGAAGCTTACCAGACGGGACACCGAACATGCACTTCTTAGGGTTAAGGATCATTCGATACTTCTTGAGGTTATCGAATGTTTCCTCAAGGTCACCGATTAATGTGTTTCCGGTTTTTGATTTTACCACGATGTCATCGACGTATGCTTCTACATTGCACTCGATTTGGGACTTTAAACAATTTTGAATACAACGTTGATACGTGGCACCAGCACACTTTAAACCAAAAGGCATTTTTATATAATAGAATACACTAAAGGGAGTAGTGAAAGCCATTTTCTCCTCATCTTCTACGGACTTGCTAATTTAGTGATACCCCGAATAGGCATCTAGAAAACTTAACAGTTTACAACCTGCAGTAGAGTCCATTATTTGGTCAATGCAGGGGAGAGAAAAAGGATCCTTAGAATAGGCTTTTGAAAATATGAGTGTCGAGCTTCATCAATAGACTTCTGCTTTTTCGCCATACGCCACTCGTACTCACTCTGAGTGGTTTTTTGGGCAATTTCCTAGGCTTCGCGTTCTTCACGTTCTGCCTATTGCTTGTCTACTTCATTGGTGATTACACAAGCGCGAAAACCTGAGTAGATTGAAGGTGTTAACCCTTCATCTTCATCTAACGAAGCTGTATAATCCAAACCTTAGAGATGATCTTTAGAGGCTGAATTGTTCATAAGGTTATTACTACCTTTTGACATATTTTCGTTGTCAATTTCCATAGAACATGCTTCATGAACTTCTTTCTCTGAATTTACTAGAGGAGTAACAAGATTCTTTCCTTTTGGCAAGTGGGATGACCGTTCTTCGGCCTCAACTTCTGCTTTGACCTTTGCCAACTCTTCTACAGTAACATACTCAAAATAGAAGTCACACTTACATTGTTCTTCTGTCAGCTAGTCAAATTTATAAAGAAATAAGGGCCCATATGGAGAGTGAGTTTTAATCCTCATCAGAGATGCACAGAGCATTCAAGATGGGGACGAAAGAGTTACGTTTCGAGATATAGTGTAGGGACAAAGGAGGTTGTGGGACGAACTGCAATAGAGTTCTACAGGAGTGCACCTTTGGGAGGTAGAGTTGTTCCTGTAATGCAACAAACCCTTCTGTTACATAGGCCTTGTGCACACGCAATGGCTGCATGTTCCACCATTTGTATGGATCCGGGCATATTCATAAATCAATGTTTCATGAAGGAGGTGGTGATTGCAACTTGGAGTGGAGAAATATATGGTATTGGTGTGGATGGTTCATTCATGGACCATCGCTTGTGAGATCATACAAGAAGGGTTCAGAACGTTATAGGCTTAAGGGAGTCAGACGACGCCAAACAAAACGTATCCGGAATGACATGGATGCTGCTAAATGTGGTCGTCGAGTGAAGAAATGCTTCATTTCCAAGGAGACAGGTAGGGATGGTAGTTTTACCCATGGGTTTGGGTACCCGTGGGTATTCGACCCGATAAGAGTGGGTATAGGTAGCACTTTAGACCCATGGGTTTACGGGTTTGGGTACCCGATAAGCCCATAGGATGGGTGTGGGTGTCAATTTGTACCCATGGGTAACCAATGGGTATCCTATGACACGTGGGTCCACTTTTTTACAGGTATATTAGAAAAATAAACTCGTTGACTGCTCGACTGAGTCAGCTCCTCCCTGATTCCCCTCGCCCCCATCGCCTCCCTCCCCTTGTGCCCATTGCCTGATTGCTTCGGCCTCCCTTCCCTCGCCTTTGCCTCCCTCGACGGCCAATGCCTGCTCCTCCCCTTGCCGCCGACTCCTCCCATCGGCTCCTCCTACAAGAGAAGCGCCCAAAAGAAGAGAGAGAAGGGAGAGGTGAGAAGGAGATAGGAGAGGTGACCCCTACTCACCCGAAACACACCGCTCCTCGCGAGTACCCCGAGGTCTAGTGTTCCAAATGATTGAGCCATGGCCTCGCTGCCTCATGCGAGAGGAGGAGCATGCGACACTGTGGTGCCCCGCCTCCGCCGCCCTTTGGTGCTCACAAGATAAATCTGTTCGTGGGTACCCATTGGGTATTGGGTACCCATTGGGTTTGGGCATGGGCACAGATCTGTGCCTGCAAAGCTTAGTGGGTTTGGGTAGACGGGACTTTGTTTGGGTTTGGGTTTGGGTTTAAGGTAGTGGTACCCGGAGGTACCCACCCGATTGCCATCCCTAGAGACAGGGCACACTTTCAAGTATTGTCAAACACTGAATTAGTACTGAAGTATTATGTAAACTGTCATATATATCAGTTGTATTGTAATTTATTGGTATGTTTTTACCCTTTCGATATTATAGATATATTTGAACTGATTTGATATTTTTTAGTAATAATATGTAGGTTGGACATTTGATTATGTGAATGTGTACATGTATTTTATTTGTGTTGAAATGATGTGTGCATATCATGTTTATATTTACATGTTGTTTGCTAACTAAATTGATTTTTACTTGTATGATATTTTTTAGTATGATATTTTTTACTTTAAATAGCAACAGAACTAGGCAACACATATAGAAGAACTAATGATCTATCTAGTTGTAGCTTAGCTATGCTTGATGACGACATTCCACGGGATAGTTTCGACAATGTTGAAGGTGCACACGTCACCTTTCTCGAGCTTGTTATCCTGGCAGAAGTTCTTCCAACCCTCTCTAAGCATGAAGCAACTGTTCTTGTATGAAACACCACGCACCTACCATGACCTGGTGCTGTCCAGTGAGATCTTGAGTGTAATTGTGCAACGTTTATAGAGCCCAATTGAGTTTCAGAAGGTTGAAGCTACATAATGCAAGCATTGAAAAGGCAATTGGTTCGAACACAAATTTCTTCAGTTCCAATTCTTGCAGTTTGTAACTTTAGGCCTATAAACTTGGACGGAGAAAATACTTACATATATGTCATTTGCAATTTTCACATGAATTTGTTTTATGCTCATGGCAAATAAATTAAGGTGCCTCAGGTTCTAGGTTGATTCTCAATGAATTCTTTTATGATAATAGCTTTACACACCAGATGGCCACACATGTATAGGCAGGTTTCAGGTTTACTTATGAGAATCTTATCCAGGTTTACTTAGAGAACCTAAGGGCATGATAGAGTGATACTGTTTAAATATTGGTGGCTGTGGGATAAGGTTGTTGTGATGGATTTATATAGTTGAAAATAGAGTTTTGAAGGAAGAACTAGAATCATGTATACTTTTATAGTTTGATGGCAACAAAATATTACATTACTGCACACAAAATCCTGTTACTCCATTTCCTTTTGGATAAGAGATTGTTGCATTATGCATACTAGTGTGTTAAGTTTTAACAGTTTGGATAATTTTGTAGAGATAACCTGAAATAAACAATAAAAATATTACCATTTCCCAAGTTATTTGGAGATATAGAGATTACTCTTAGTGTTTACAATAATTGTCATCTTTATGCATACCCTGAGTATAGACAAGAAAATATTCGTTAATTACTATACAAAATAAAATATTTGTTAATTTATGTTATTTTCTTCTCAAAATGGTATGGTACTACGGTACAACTATTTTCCTGGATCAATTTGGCTCCATCTGTATAGCAATTGTGTCACTTTTTTCCATGTGATAGAAACGGAATTTAGGCCCTATTTGACAGAGCTTCAGATCCTAGCTCCACATCAGATCTAGAGCTTGTAGGCTAAAATAAAGTGAATTAAATTTATATTTTTAATCTAAAATGTAAACAAGATGATCAATCTAAACACTCTTAATGTACCCACAACTCCATCTCTATAAATTTTTAGAGTTAGGAATGCCCTGCTCCACCAACTCTACGGATTTTGGTGGAGCTTGAGCTGTTCCAAACACACCCTTAGTACGTTGAAATCCATTTGACTGGATCTATGCTGCTGAACCAACTTTTCTACTATGATTTATCACAATTGTTAATAAGTAATATCTAACAATTCTTTACACATGCACTTTGTGGTGTTATGGCGATCCACATAAAACAACGGCATATGCAAAGTTTAACTTTTTCAACACATCCTTTTGTTTCATCTTTCAAGTAGTATGTTCAGATCTGGTGCAAAAGGAAAAAGCTGGTGATAGAAGCATAACTAGTATGTGTGCACTTTTTTTTTTTCTTTCAAATTTCAGTTATAACATGCCCATGTTCAATCATGTAAACTTTGCAAAAAGTTGGGTACTCTGTTAAATTTTGACTATCATGTTCATCAACTACGATAGTAGTTATGAACTGATGATACATATTAATGATGCTCCACTGTCACCGGACATTTGCTTGCTGTACAGAATTTTCAGGACGACATTTTTCGGCATCTTGGCGATGTTGGTTGGCATGCTGCTTGATTTAAACTAGATCAAACCCTTGTCTATGAACAGAAATAAAGTCGTACAATCTGACCCACATGACACTACAGCCCAAAACTGACCCACGTAACACTACAAGCCACACTAACCCCAGCCAGCACACCATTTTGCCTCTAATTTATTTCAGTAACTGGGGCCTCAATAAGAGTTGTAACACTAAACTTTTTGGTCTAGCACTTTAGCCCATGTGTTATCCTGATGGGCTAGACCCACGTTCAAACACTATTAATGCTATTGGATTATATTAAGCCCAACCCATTTATCAGACCACCCAGTCCAATATATTTGTGATCCATTTAATTTTCAACATACGAATGCCAATGTATTAGAGTACCCTTTCAATTGGACCCAATAAACGACAAAAATTTTGGAAGGAACACAGAAGTTTAGTTTTTGAGAACCTCAGATAATTTGTGCCAGATATAAGTTTCATTATTCTTTATTCCTTGTTGAATTAATTTGGTTCTGTTTTCTTTTCTGTACCATATGCATTACTCGGGTTCGCCAAAGTTCTATACAGAGCTAAGGACACGAAATGGGTGATAATGTCCTGGATAACGTTGTGTTAATTGTTCATCTAAAATCATGTTACACACATATCTGATTCTGATACTAAAGTCACTGGATGGATGATGTTTACCGTTTAGCATCTCTAGGAGAAGAGCTATATGGTTCTTTTGGTAATAAATCCATGGTAGCAGGTGTTGAAACATGAAAAGCATATGGAGGCATATTCATTTACACTGCATCTTAGTAATATTATGTTATCAAATCCTGCCCTGAATGTGCAATGTCATGTTTGAAGGAAAAAAGAGAAAACAATAAGCTTGGTGAAGTAGGCCTGTAAGGCTGTAATTGAACTTTTCTGTATGATTGCCAACTTAATATTTTTTCTATCTGCTTCATCATTGTTAATAGCGTGTTACCTTTGTCCATGATATAAGCAATCGGTGCTATTTGTTTAAAGATGTATTCTCTTGTGGAATCTACTCATGTGATCAATTCTAGTGCATGATATTACGCCAAGTAATGAAGAACTTGATGGGAAAAAAAGGAAAAGCCATTTTAGTGGTTAGTTGCTATGCCAAGGCTGCTGCAATCAAATGAAGATGTTATGCTGATTTGAGATTTCACATCTGATTCCTTTCCTATCAAGACAGTAATGATACATGCAGCATCCTTTCCCCAATACCTCATGTGAACTGTTGGGTGCATGTCAGTCAGCTTGTTTTGTCCAGTCTGGTGAAGGTTGAGTCACTGACTTCAAGTGGTCCATATGCTGACTTACATGCCCTGAGCGCATTCAAAAGGTTCCCTGTATGTATCTTTGAATTATGAAGATTTGTTTGGTATAAGTCCTGAAATCCACATCTTCCTTTGGCTTTTGTGACTGTGGTCTATTGTGTGTCTTGTGTCTTCCCTACATTCTTATGGCGTTTCTAATGTGATGATTCTCATGAATCTTGCTTTTCCTAGCTTATTTATTTAGCAATATGATTGTACATTGTTCTAATCGTACCGATACATCTTCTTTAGCTTCAGGAAAACTTCCATTGGCTAAACTGAAAGATAAACTACCTCCTAAATAGCTGCAGGGCTGATAATATGTGGATGGCACTGGGCAAGTATATCTAATATCTGTACACACATGGTACGGGTAATGAGCTTATTCTTTTAGTTGTAATGCAGTACCCTCAATACAGGCAACTGCACTTGTGTTACCATCTAATTGTATATAGTGATAGAAGTTGGGTTATCTGCTTACACACATCTTCTTCCGATCACCAGTTGAACAGATAGCACAATATGAGGTCTGCATTCAACCATGTCATGTTTCAGACTTGTCTTGGTGTTACTCCCGACTCTGCTATTTCAGAACTGATACTATGAAAAAAGAAACTCTTTAAATTGGTCTATTTTCGTTTCTCTATCTAAGGCTAGCGGGGATCAGCTCTTGGACTGTCCTCACCTCTCCAACAAAGGCATGTGATACCACTCGGTGTCCACCCGTAATGCTTCTAAACTTGTTTTCTCGGCTCTTTTCACTAATATTTTTCATTGTTCTTCCAGGGCCGCTAACAGGGAGATGATTGTGAAACACCAAGATGAATGCAGAATGAGCAGTATCCAAAAGAAGCTCCTTCTGAGATCTGCATTTGCCCCGGTTGCTTCTTTTCTTTTCAGTTGGGTAATGACTAATGACACGCAACATGGATTGCCCTTTTGGGGCACCAGATACCCTGTCTTCTTGGAGACAACTATGTGACTGAGCACCAAACTTCTGGGGGTAAGCACCAAGTGACAGTATCATAGTATCACCATGTCGTTGGCAGGTGGACAATGAGCTCCATGTGCAACTGCCTCGCTTCTAACTCTGATATGAGCACCAATGCCTGTCGTGGGCACATGGCTATCGATGTTCCCCTGCATGGCTGTAAGCAAGCATGTCTCGAGACGAGTCGTGTTAACCGCTGAGATCCCGACAGGTTCCTTCGGTGCTGGACCTGCTGCCGATGGTGGAAGGTTTTGTTCATGTCGTCCAGGATCTGAACGTGAGATGTTTAGATATTTTGGTTACAGGGATCCATATCTGATCTCTGTGAGCATGTGACATGCATGGTTTTTGTTTGTCAGTTTTGGCGTAGTGGGTCACACACAACCATGTTAAACCAAACCATGTGCTGAAATTATACTAGTAGATGTGTCCTGGGTTCCGGCTGGTCCTAGCGATGGCCAACCGATAACCAACTTGATGGCACACTAGCTGCTGCTTGTCTGCTTGAAATGAAGAGTGGGTCTGGAGACTATGCCCTTTGCTTGGCCGGGCTCTTAATGACAAATGTTCATAATGACATGTGCTTCGCAATAACCCTGGATGAATCGCGTCAAAAGTAGCTTGTTTCAGTTTTGTTCTAAGTTTTCTGACTTAGTTCAATTCCAAACAAAACATTTCTCGAGCTCTTTTACGGTACATTCTACTGGCACTTAAAAGTGCTAGAAGAAAGAAAATTCTGACCATTGATTGCAGAAGGGAAGGACATAATAGACTTTCTATCTTGACTTCAATTTGTTCTAGGGATATTATGAACTTTTTGCGTAAACATAAAAGAAAACTATCCCAGCAAATCTCTCGTATAACACCTCCAAGCATGCCGATCCCTCTCATGATGCCTCTCGTGGGATGGCGATTGCTCACTGGCACCTCTCGTACACCACCGCATGCACGACACCACCTCTTATACGCTGTCATCGGTGCCATCAAATTCACTATCCCAAATGCTAAGAAATTAATCTGTCATTTCCATATCAATTTAGAGGGCAAACAGAAATTGCTATTAGCGACATTAATTAGATGCCGTCGTGTGTTCCGAGTTCTCGCCAATGCCATCGCGGGCAAACTCTAAGTGCGCAGCCCGTTGGAAGTTTCGTCCAAAACCGGCAGCTGCTAGATCCCTTAAGGTAGAATTGGTGATTTGCCCATACATGCCTTCTGAAATATATGGATGTATATTTACAATTTTACCCTTAACTGACTTATGTTACCTCGTACTGGATGGAAAATCCTAACTAATCTAACACATTGGATCAAAGTAAATATATAGACCATCCATATTGAATTGAGTGTAGGTAAAAGAGCTCTCCTTTGGATCCAAACAAGGCCTTTTAGATCCATCAAATGTATGGAACCATTGTCTCTATTAATATAAAAGAAGAGTTTGTCCGTCGTCCTCCCTCTTGGGATCCTCCCCTTCACATCCACACAATTCAACTGAGGAAAACCGGCTGTTACAAACAAAAACCAAACAAAACCATTCCAAAAAAACCAATGATTAATTCCTCATATGCCACTAGAATTTGGGAAAAACCCATTAATGTGTGGCGTATAAGGGATGAGGTTAACTTTCCATAGTATATAAGGAATTGCTCCTTATAAAACCAAGAGCTGTTTTATGGTACCCTAAATTAAACATGTTCATTTTTTTTCAATTCAATGTATCAGATTAGCTAGAATTTATTTATATTTCCTTTAGTAGTAGAGTAGTAAAAATATCCTTAATAAATTAACGATTAGATCATATTTTTACTACCCAATATATACTATCAGCATAATACACCGTAAAATTTCTCAAAACACAATGGCCATGAGAACCAACGCATCGGCATCTTCCCCCTCCTAACCCCAATACCATAGCCATGCCTTCCCCATCCACGGCCGCCGTGGACTCGCCTTGGACTCCCAGTGGCAGTTGTCCACGATGTTTGTTTGGTGTTGGGCCTTTTTCTTCTTTGCAAATTGCAATCGCAGAACATGCAGCTGGCTAAGTGACCTCTTCTTGGCCACAAACTCTGGGAGCGATCGATTCTGTTAGATCTGAGTGATTGTCAATTTAGGGGCATAGCATGAGGGACCCAAGAGATCAGATGGAATGTCAAGAATTGCTGCTGCCCCTAGAGGCCTGCAGGCCACAAGCAGAGTTTCAAAACCGGCGAAAACCGCTCAAACACCGCGATTTTTGATCTTACCACTCGGTTCAAGATACAAAATTATTCGATAAACGAGTCTAATTAAAAAAATAAAAAATTAAAAATTTTGAAAAAATTCATGTGTTCAAAAACCGTTGAAAAACTACGGTTTTTTGTGAAAAAACGTTGAGTTCATGGCCAGGTTGTTGAGTTTATTTCGCCAAGATCTACTCCCTCGTCACATCTTCGTTGAAGCCAGGGCATAGTTGAGTTCACTAGGAGGCACTCTTCCAAATTTATGCAAGAGCAGGCCAGTTCTGTCGCTGGTGCGTCGTGACTCGTGAGGTACGTTGTCTTCTCTAGGTCCGGTTGAGTACCACTGTTGGGAGCCTTGCCAAAGAAGTTGCCTTGGTTAGGATGGTTGAGTCGATATGGCACCCACGTGTAGGCCGCGTCAGCATTGTGAGGGCGATGTGTTGGCGATTGTAGCCCATGTGGCGATCACATGTCCGCATGGTTAGCAAGGCCACGTGTCAGCAATTGGGGCTACCTGTTGGTTAGCTGTGCACCGTAGACCAAGTCCACAGTGGACCCGATTCAGCTATGGACTAGGTCCATGGAATAGTTGGCCCACATGTCGGCTGGTTTTATTCAGATTAACCTATTCGATGCTGACGTGATTATTGTACAATAATTAGAATTTTTAGTAGAAAAATAATTCAATAAATAGGTTTTTTTCCTTTTTCTATATTTTCTTTATTTTTAAATATTTTGTGAGCCCATTCTTCCTCATACGAGCTCCGATTGAGGTGATTCAAATTTTTAGAGTTAGTTTACTCTTAGTTTTGGTATTTATTTGTGTTTTCTCTCAAAACGGGTAGACGTTGAAGTGCTCGGAGCATCCGACGAGAAATTGTTGAACCAAGAGCAAGGTCTAGAGCATGAACAAGAGCTTTTGTAAGGCAAGTTGTGCTTTGATCATATTGAACTCTGTTTTACAAAATTGCAATATTGATTTAAATTATGCATGTTATTTTATGTATTTAACTACTTTGAAAATAGTTTGGGATCTAGTTATTCAATCCAGTTCGATTATACCTACCTTTTTATTTGTATGCTATAATTATTTGTCACCCTAGGATGGTTCATTATTAGTTGGTTGCTATTAGAGATCAATATGGGATGGTTACATCGTGCATAGTTTTGCTTAGCCATGCCATGTATGAACATGTATTTTGAAATATCAAAGTTAACTTGACTAATGAAATATGAAACATGTTTATAGAATTGATGTGTCATGTGTTCTAATTTGATGATGTTGAGTTGTGGTAACACATATCACTACTACAAAAGGGGTTATATTAGACACGTCGTCACTGACGGTTTTTTTAGAAAACCGTATGTGATCTGTTTCGGGCACATCGCAGACGGTTTGTGGTTGAAACCGTCTGTAATGTCTGATTATCACAGACGGTTTCAGCCACAAACCGTCTGTGATGAAAGTGAGAAGTTCACAGTCGGTTTGTAGATAAAACCATCTGTGATGAGGGAAATATTATAGACGGTTGTAAGTTCAAGCTCCATTGGTTTTGGTGATTGATTTAATATTAATATCTAATCATTGCTTAATGACAATTCTAATTATTATGAGACTAACATATTTATTGAGCTACATTCTTATTAGTCTCAAATTTGGATGAAAAATGGAAAACTCAAGGTATGCACTCATATTCATTTCTATTATCTTATTGCATACTTATGATTCAAGTTAAAGTATGAATGTCCCCATTATATTAACCACAAAATGTGCATCATGTTTTCCAATCCATATATTACATGGATGCACACATCTAGGAGGAGTTCACATTCTAACTTGAAGAGTCAATTTAAATGAAAATTTAAATTGAGTTTATTTGACTTATTAATCATTAAAGAACACTTCATCATGTGTTGATGGTGTCCCTTGATTAACTAAGGACAAATGAATAATTCTTAAGTATAATGAAGCATGTGTTGCATTATTGTACTTAAGACACACTTATATCATTTAAATTGATTTGGGTTGTGCTCAATTGATCTAAAAGCATCCATCATGTGTTAATAGAGTGCAAGAGAAAATTGAGACAACCATGCATCTTGGACTAACTATTTTCATGAGTTGTGAATGAGCTAGGTTAAGTCCAAAGATGATTGAGATGATGAAAATAGGATAAGGACGACATCATGAGATGATGAGCGTCAAGAGGAGATCCCGTAGAAGTGCCGAGTGATGATCCTGAGGGAGCGTATGAGTGAAGATCATAAAGACCCCAAAGGGGATTGCTTTCGTGCGGTGGCTCAAGGTATAACTAGATAGGCTAAGGACTTTCTAGTTTTGAGTCTAGTTTTTATTGCCGTACTATTAAGAGGGGTTGAGTCCTAGCTTGAGCTTCATGATGTGTTGATGATCTCGATCCCATGTTCACGCTAGCTCAAATCTTATTTGGATTTGGTTTCTAGATAGGCTAAGGACTTTCTAGTTTTGAGTCTAGTTTTTATCGCCGTACTATTAAGAGGGGTTGAGTCCTAGCTTGAGCTTCATGATGTGTTGATGATCTCGATCCCATGTTCACGCTAGCTCAAATCTTATTTGGATTTGGTTTTTGCATAGAGCTAACCATTTAGCATGTGTTGCGAATGAGTTAAGCTTATGCTTGGTTGTTGTTGCATTATGCTTTGATTTGCATGTGTTGCAAAGAAGAAAAGCATATGCATTTGGTTTTCGCATAAAGTTTTGATTTGCATGTATTGCAAATAGGATAAGCTAATGCGTTGGCTTTTGTGTGAAGTTTACTTTTGCATGTGTTGCAATTGTTGAAACTTCATGCTTTTGTTTTTGTTTGTAAAACAAATTTTTCAAAATCAAAGTGATTGCTTGGAGCTAAGTTTTGCATGTTTTGCAAAAAGAGAGAGCTCAAGCATGATTTGGTGTTTATGTGGTTTGTATGGAACTAGAAGCTTACATGTGTTGTAAGTAGAAAGCTCATACGTTTGATTTGGTTTTAGTGTGGTTGCATGGAACTAAAGAATTGCATGTGTTGCAATTAGAGAGTTCATGCACCTTGATTTGGTATTGCTTGGAGTTAGGCTTTTGCATGTGTTGCAAAGAGTAATGCTCAAATATGAAATTAGTTTAATGTGTTATTTGCAAGTTCGTTGTGTGAATAAACCAAGGTCTATGAGTCCGGAATCTCGAGAGCAAGTGAATAGGGCTTGCAACGGGTGTTTGCAAGTTGACTAGGTCTTATGTTGACCTTCACATGGCTAGGGGGATTAATCTCATAGACTCGGGTTTGATTTTCTTAATACGTTTTGCAAATAGATCTTGAGTTGTTTGTGAAATGTGTTTTCGCAAGTTGGATTTGTTATTTGCAAATGTGTTTTGCAAATAAGCTTAGAAGTTATGTGTTTCGATCCTAGAGCATGTGTTGGCAGTTGCAAATGTGTTTTGCAAAGTGTCGGGGTCATGTGTTAATCCTTACATGGCTAAAGGATTGATCTTATAGGTTCGTGGTTTATTTATGAATGTGCTTTGCAAATAAGTTGTACTTAATGTGATTATTTGGAGAATGTGAATTGCAATTGCAAATGTGTTTTGCAAATTGGTTTATCATGTGTTGATCATCACATTGCTCAAAGAACAAGTTATTATTGGTGTTTGATTCGAAGAGAAAGTTTTTTTATGAAAAATCTGGTTTTTCCCTAGTAGGCCGGTGCTACCGGCCGGCGGTAGCACCGAGCCCCAAGGCGATGTAAGAAAACCCGAGAGGGTGTTTGGGCAGTCAAGCAGTTCGGTGCTACCGCCCATGGTAGCCCGGTGCTACCGGAGGAGCGGTAGCACTGGCTGAACCCCCGTTGTAAAAATTCCAGAGAGGCTGTTTTTGCAGTCTGGCTCGGGTTCGGTGCTACCGGGGCTTGGGGCCGGTGCTACCTGGTGCTACCAGCGAGCGATAGCACCGCTCCTAGTTGGCCGATGCTACCGAATTTGCTGGTAACGGCTAGTTTTGTAGCCGTTGGCCCGTAGGCCGGTGCTACCGGTCCTAGTAGGGCGGTAGCACCGAGATTCCTGGATTCCCAACGGCTAGTTTTCTTGTGTGGGCTATAAAAGGAGGTCTTGGGGGGCATGGGCAAGTGGATGGAGTATTTAGGTATTTGTAAGAGTTGTGTGCATGTGTTGTTCTCTTCCTTTTGCCTCTTGAGCTAAGAGTAAGCTCTAATTGTATGTGTTGCAATTAGGAAGTGGATTGAGAGCCTCTTGTGCATGTGTTGCACTTGGTGATAACCAGAGTGCATGTGTTGCACTAGGTGAAGTTCAAGCGGAAAGGCTTGGCTTGTTACTCTTGGTGTTTACCGACACCTAGACGGCGTGGAGGCGTCGTGCGCAGTGAGCTTCTCGACGAAGGTTGTGAGAAGCCCCAGCAAGTTGTGAAGGTCGGTGCTCGCTTACCCCGGAGCGGGAAAGAGCAACCACTAGTAGAATCGAGGCGGGTGCTCAATTCGTGGAGCCGGTCCAAAGTGGTTTGGGCTAGCCTCAACGTGGATTAGGGGAGACTGGAAAGTCTCCGAACTCCACGGTAAAACATCGGTGTGTCTCCTTGTGGTTGCTTGCAATTCTTATTTATATTGTTGCAATTTACATTCATAGAATTAAATTACTTGATTGTCTTTATTCTTGCATATTCTCTTGTTAGAGACATAATTAGCTAGTGCACTTAGTGAGCCTACTTGACTTAGGCTTAATTGTCAAAACCTTAGTTTATCGCTTCCGCATTGATTTTTGTTTAGGTTTTGACAAAGAGATAAATAGGCGAGAATTTAACTAATTTGTAGAAGAAATTTTTAAAGCCGCCTATTCACCCCCCTCTAGACGGCATCCTTGATCTTACAACGGTTTTATCGACAAACCGACTGTGATGACAGGTATAACTTCATAGACGGTTTTTGGATAAAATAGACTGTGATGTTTCCCTCATCACAGATGTTTTTATGCACAAACTATCTGTAATGATCATTTGAAAACAGTAAACGTGCGAAACATGCCTTGCAAAAGACTACTGGATTAATATGAGAAATAGATTGTTGCATTATATACAAGCTTCTTGCTGGATACAAAAGTTTAACTAGTTCGTTGCTGGATATAAAAGTTTAACTACAAAAGACTACAAAAGTTTAAAAAAGACTACTTAGGCCCTGTTTGTTTCGGCTTTTTCACTGGCTTAAAAGCAAAATAGTCAAAGCCGAAACAAACGACTGACTTTTAAGCTAGGCTTAAAAAAAGCCTAAAACCTCCATATAACTATAAGCCAAAAGCCAGATAAGAGGTGTTTTTTTGGGTTTTTTGGGATGAAATAATCCTTTGCCACTGGAAGTTTCTAAAATTACCCACCAAATGCCATTACATATAAACTCAAAAATCCTTCTCCCATCTTCTCATTTCTCCTTGTCTTCTCTCTCTCCTGTGTGACATGCCTTCTCCCTCCGCCGCTCCGGCCTCTGTCGTCCCCGACCTCCTCCCTCCTCCACCATCCCCAGCCACCTTCCTCCTCCACTGACCTGGATCTGGCGCGACGCTGGTTGAGGTGGCCAAACCTGAGCTTGGAGCGGTGTGAGGCTATAGGGTCCGGGCATGGCACAAGTGGAGCTGAACAGATCCGGTCGTAGCACGGCGGGAGGCGATCGGATCCAGCGTGGCATGGGTGGAGGCGGCTAGACCTGAGGGTGGAACAGCGGAAGGCGGGTAGAGGTGGCTGGATCTGGGGCGACAAAAGGTGACCAGATCCGCCTCATCGAGCCCCTCAATATATGTTTTTATTTAGTTTGACGAGAGTTCAGAATTGTTATGCTATTTTCAGTCTAATAAAAGTTCGAAATTGCCATGTAGTAAGAGTTTCAAGTTGATAAATAATTATGCTTAGAATGAAATTTGATCTCAAGATTATCTATATTTTTCAATACGACATTCGGTGAAAAAAGTATGAAACATTTGTGTTAGATAAATCAGTACATAAGAAAAGTCCTTACAACTTTAAAAGGTATTTCAAACTTTCTAGCAATAAGCTACACCATCCAACCCATCAAAAAGCCAAAATGCCAAACAACATGTCTTGGCTTAAAAGCGGACAGCTTAAAAGCTCGTTAAGCCAAAAAGCCTAAGCCGAAACAAACAGGGCCTTAATTAGTCCACTCGTCGTCACTGGAGTCGTCGTCGGAGTAGGAGTCATCGCTCTGACTGTCTGGGTCCTCGCTCTACCCGGCTCTGTCAGGGTCATCCTCCAGCTCCCAGCCGTCACGATAGCCCTCTAACGAGTCATAGGTATCGTCGTCGTCGTCGGAGGAGGAGGAGGCCGGCGGCGGACGCTTCTGCCTGACGACGATGCTTGAGGTGGAGGTGGCTGGAGGGGTGCTGCCCGACGCAGCTGGAGGTGGATGTGATAGGTAATGTGCGGCCGGCGGATTCATGGATATGGCACCGACGTGGCACCGCAGCCATTCCCGTAGGGGTCTCGGAGGTGGCGGAGGGGGAGGGTTTGTCGGAGGCGGAGGGTTTATCGTAGGAGAAGGCGGTGGCGGTGGCGGAGCCTTCGTCGGAGGCCCAGTGGAACCAACAGAGGAGGTGTCAGAGGGGCTCTTTCGATTGCTCATGGCAGCGTCAGATCGAAGGGGATTTCTTTGTTTTGCTGATCGATCGAGTGTAGAGGCGGCCGATCAGCCTCTCTCTTCTTATAGCTGCGGAATTAAAGCAATTAACGATCTGCATTGGGGAAATGAAACGCCACTTGGAATATGGTCTTCCAAATGGAATTTGAATAGATGGTTTTAATTCTCTCAGAAGGCGAAACGATCAACTCGAAACACTATGCATGTCTGCATTGGGAAGATGAAGCAACATCACAGACGGTTTGTAGATAAAACTGTCTACGATGATATAATCACAGACGGTTTTATCTAAAAACAATCTGTGATGTAGAGACATCGAAGATGGTTTTTTTCAAAAGCCGTTGTAATTTGACTTGACATCACAGACGATTTTTATGCAAAAACCATCTGCGATGTGACCTGACATTACAGACGATTTTTGTGCAAAAACCATCTGCGATGTCGGTGTCATCAAAGACAGTTTTTGAATAAATCTGTCTACGATGATCAATTATGTTTTCTATAAAAGAATAGAGAGCCTCGACCGCCTCTGTATTTTTAGGGTTTCTTAGATATATCTGAGGTGACTGCGATTGAGAGGCCTTCTAGTGAAAGAGACCCCATATTTGCAATAGTAATTGTAGATCCTTGTGCTCAAGGTTATCTAAGGTTAGTAATTACTTCAAATTTGAATTACATTTTAGATCTAGCTTGGGGGAAATGAATCTATGTTCTACATCTAGTTTGTTGTAGATCTATTTGTTCTCTGTGATGTAAAGTAGATACATTTGCTATAACCTTGTGCAAATCCATTTGTGCTTTTTGATCTAAATTAGTAGTTAGTTCTAATATACATATCCATTCATTCTTTTTTGATGTTAGGATCTATACAAAGTTAATCGACAAGTAGAAATTTAGCCTATATGTAGCACATGTGCGCATGAGCACTCCTAGAGTACTTAATTCATCGCTTAACACCTATTGTTTGTCACACCCTAAATCTCTTTAATTTTGTTTATTTAAATAAAATAATTATTTATTTTTTGTGAGATTTATTTAAAATTGTACGGTAAAAAATTTATCCAAAACCCTTCTCCTTCCTCCGATTCTCTCTCTTCCGCCATTACCACATTTTTGAGCTCCTTAATCATTGTCGTTTCCACTCCTTTAACTAAGCTTTAGCGCCTCATTCAACTCCGCTAAGCATTGTTCTAAATCCGCCCATTTAATTTTTTTTTTAGTCGCAAGTCCCGCTTCTTCTTCCTCCATGCACGACGCTCGTCGCCGCCATTATAGCACTACCTAATCGAAGCTTCCAACCGGTGCCATTAATGCTCATATCACGCGCAATCAAAGAAAGGATTAAGCCTTACTAATCCACAATGATGTTCAGCCGCTTTTCCTCTCCATGCATACACGTAAGGCTTGCAATTAAATCGCCACTAAGTTCCTTCATGCATGCAAGGAACCGATGCCAATCGAGATGCCCGTGGCCACTTCGTTGCTTCAATGCCTCGGAGTTCACGAAATAATGAGCACCCTCGCTATGCGATGGCCTTCCGTTCCGCTTTTGCCACTCCCACAGCGATGACGCTTGTTTGCCGCACCATGAAGAAAAACCAAAGCTCCACCATTGTTGGTCGCTTTGTTTTCTCCGCCTCGCCGCTGCCTCGGCCACCTCACCAAGCGTCGTTCGCGCTCATCTTGTGCGCAAGGTCGCCCCGCCTATTTCTTCCATATTAATTTTGCATTTCACTTCTGCTTATGCATCGATTTTGGTCCTTTGTTCTTTGCGGTCGAGTTCCTATTCTCTTCAAACTTCATTAGCATCTGCGCTTCCTCGCTTCAAAGCGACCTCGATGGCTTCGCGATAACGCCGCCGATCTGCGTGCTCGCCTCAGAACGGCAGTACCAGCGATCGATTACAAACCGTGAAGGGTTTCAGATTGGAGAAGCGAGTTTGGGGAGGAAGAAGACGGAGAACCAGAGAAGGATTGGGGAACAAGATAATGCATTCATTCCTCGCCTCGCCCAAGAGTTTGGCTCCCTTTTATACGTGGTTTTGGACTCAACTCATTACATGGCTCTCGCCCATCACTCGCCCACACGACCGACTCACGCCACAACAACAATCGAACTACCAGACACGTTACATTCCCCCTTAGCAAATGCTTGACCCCAAGCAAAGCGATTTAGGAAATTGACGACGGATGTCTTCACCGACTCCTGTGTAGTCACATTCCCGTAAGAAGCATTCCATTGAATGAGTTCACTAACAGCAGACAACTCCACCTCGAGAGATCATCTTCCGCTTAAAACGGCGATCGCATAACAAATTAAAGGCTCACAATCAACAGAGGCCAAGTCTGCAGTGATGTAATTATCTCGGAGGAATATGTTTCTTCAATCGAGACATGGACGATCGGATGTATTTTGTCGCCAACCGAAGTTCCAACTTGTACGCCACCGAGCCAACCTTCGAGTATACGGTATGGCCCGTAAAAGCGAAATGCCAACTTTTGATTTTGTCGAAGAGCTACAGAGTTACGCACATAAGGTTGGAGTTTCGTAAACCAAATCCCCAACTTCAAAGGAACGCCTCGACTGTGGTTTGTCACCGACTTTCATTCTCTGCTGAGCCCAAGCAACCGTTGTTGCAAAGATTTGTCAACACCTCCCGGTCACGAAGCCATTCTTCCAGATCAGACGAGGTGCAAGTGTTTAAAGCAGAAATGCCAAAATGGCGGGGTGGGTGGCCATACAAAACCTCAAATGGAGTTTTACCCAACGCAGAATGATGATTAGTATTATACCAAAATTCGGCCAAAGGTAACCAATGAGCCCATTGGCGAGGATTGGAATGAACGGAACAGCGAAGGTAACCTTCAAGGCATTGATTCAGGCGTTCCGTCTGACCGTCGGACTGCGGGTGATAGGAGGAACTCATATGAAGTGCAGTGTCCGTCAAACGAAAGAGCTCCTGCCAGATCTTACTTGTAAAGATTCTATCACGATCTGAAATAAGAATTTGCGGCATCCCATGTAATTTGTAAACATGATTGAGATATTCTTGAGCCACTTGCAATGCCGTAAAAGGATGTGAGAGCGAATAAAATGGCCATACTTAGTAAACTTGTCAATTACGACTAAGATGGTATTGTACCGAGACAAGGGTAATCCCTCAATGAAATCCAAACTAACCACCGTCCATGCTTGAGATGGCACCGTAGGGGTTGTAGAAGTCCGTAGCTTAACATGTTCCACCTTGGCCCTCCGACAAATATCACAGCTTGGACAAAAGCAAAGGATCGCTTTTCTTCATTCGAGGCCAAGCAAATGACCTTTAATGCGTTGGTAAGTGGCCGAGATACTGAATGTCCTCCAATGTCGCGAGAATGCAGTGGCTCGATCACATGAGTCTGAGCTAAGTGATTGTTTCCAAGCCACACTCTTCCTTTATATCTGATGATGCCGTCCTGTAACTGAAAAGGAGAAGGATTACTTCCGGGCAGACTTAGTTCCGTGAGCAACTTTTTCGTGTCTGGATCATCCTGGTAACTAGCAGCAAGGTTCTCCAGCCAAGCAGGTTGACTACACGAAATCGCTGTGAAAACTTGATCATCTGGGCGCCTTGAGAGAGCATCGGCTGCTGCATTAGAGGTACCCTTTTTATACTGGATGGTGTAATTCAGTCCCAGTAACTTGAGAAACGCCTTGTGTTGAATCCCAGTAGTGAGCTTCTGATCAGTCAGGTGCATGAGACTTTTGTGATCCGTACGAATAACAAATGGCAAATGCTGAAGATAAGGACGCCACTTCTCAACAGCCATGATGATGGCCAAACATTCCTTCTCATAAGTAGAGAGTGCTTGGTTCTTGGCACTTAATCCTTTGCTCAAAAAGGCTAGTGGATGACCACCTTGCATGAGAACTGCTCCCACTCCTTGCTGACAGGCATCTGTCTCAACCACAAAAGATTTACTGAAGTCCGGCAGAGAGAGTACTGGTGCTTGAATCAAAGCGGTCTTCAGAGTGAGAAATGCCTGGTGGATCGACGGATGCCATACAAAAGGTACACCCTTCTTTAACAAATCTGTGAGTGGTCGACTCAATATTCCATAGTGCTTAATAAATTTACGATAATAACCCGTGAGGCCTAAAAACCTCAAGTTCTTTTAAGTTCTTGGGAACGGCCATCGTTTCTACAAACTGGACCTTTGAACGGTCATTGAAACACCTTCAGGACCAATGAGATGACCCAAGTACTCAAGTTGTTGCTGGGCAAATGAACATTTGGAAAACTTAACAAATAGTTGGTTTTGTTGCAGCACCTGAAAAACGGTCTGGAGGAGATGGACATGAGTTTCCAAGGTGGCAGTATAGATCAAGATATCATCCATGAATACCAAAACTCCCTTGCGCAAATATGGTTCAAAAATTTGGTTCATGATGCTTTGAAAAGTCGCCGGAGCATTTGTGAGCCCAAACGGCATAACCAAGAACTCATATAGACCATGATGAGTCTTGAACGCCGTCTTATGCTCATCACCCACTGCTACTCTAATTTGGTGATACCCGGAACGCAAATCCAATTTGGTAAACCATTTTGCATTACCGAGCTCATCCAATAATTCATCCACAATGGGTAAAGGATGCTTGTGCTTCACTGTGATCATGTTGAGTTGTCGATAGTCAACACACAAGCGCCATGTCCCGTCCTTTTTCTTGACCAACAGTACGGGAGAGGCAAAAGGACTGGTGCTATGTCTAATGATGCCAGACTTTAACATTTCACTGATTTGACGATCAATCTCATCCTTCTGCTGTGGTGAGTATCTGTATGGTCTGACGTTTACTGGCTGAGCCCCTGGCATGACCGGAATATGGTGATCACTTGGTCGCTGTGGAGGTAATCCGCAAGGCTCCTGAAAGAGTGAAGCAAAACCGTGGACCAATTGCGGGACTTGCTCGAACTTCGTGGTCATTCAGCTTGGTCTATTGTATTTATCGGTTGTGTGTCGTCCATTGGATGTACCATCACAGCATGTGACACTGCTTGTCGCTTGATTAACCCCTGCAACTTGTGCACTCCAATGGGTTTACATGAGACAGATCTATCACTCACACCATATAAGCTGATCTCTTGACCCTTGTACGGAAATCGCAAAATTTTTTGATTCCAATCAATCCACATTGGGCTGTGTTCTTCAAGCCAATCTATCCCCAAAATGACATCATAACTCCCCAATGGAACCACTTTGGCTTCATGAGAAAAGGTGTGTCCCTGGATGAACCATTCCAGTCGGGAAACCTCTTGGTTACAATTTATGATGCCTCCATCAGCCACCACATACCGTATAGTTTCAATTGGTCTGACAGGAAGTTGCAATTGTTGCGCCAATGGACAGCTCACAAAAGAACTTACTGCTCCTGAATCCACTAGTATCAAAATGTCTCTCTTACCAATCTGAGCAGCCAATCGTAATGTGCGCCTTTTCTGCAATTTGCCACCGGCAGAGTTGGATATTGTCATGAGAGCTCCACTGGGTTCCCCGTCAGATTCACTGTCTATGTCCTCTTGTTCCACATCCATTTGTAATGCTTCCAACAGTTCTTCTATGACATGTAGTGACACCCTCTCAGGACAACTGTGTCCAGCTTTTACTCCATTTTTCACCACAAGTGAAGCATAACCCATTTGCTCATGATAGGCCTTCGTGGTTGCCAATTTACCTTCCCTTTATCGATATCTGCTTTTTTACTTCATCTTTTCTAGGTGAATCTTCGCCTTTGGTGCCAATCACAACGCGATCATTTTAACACCGAATTTGGTGAAGCTTGAGACACGCCTTGTCGGCCACAGAAGGCGTTTGTGTCCAGCTTCTTGTTCCTCCTCCCGTAATAAGGCCAAAGCACTAGCAAGATCTACATCGGAGGGACGATGAAGCCAAATGGTGAACGAATGCTACCGTGCAATCCTTCTAGATACTCATGAACAAAAATGTTTCATCTAAAGTGGATTGTATAACCACAATTGGTATCTCAATTGCTCAAACCTATCTCAGATATTCACAAACCGACCTGCTTTGTTTAAGAGTTCTCAACTGTCTCCTATAGTATTGATATTTATCTTTAGTAAATTTTTCATTTACAAGATGACACAGCTCTCTCCAGTTCTCAATTCTACCACTAGACTCAACCTTCTGAAGCCAAAGTGCTGCCGAACCTATGAAATTCAAGGCAGCAAACGTGTTTTCAAACATTCATGCACTCCAAAGACTTCAAAATATGTTTCACATCTTTCCTGCCACAACCGCTGGTTTTAGCCACAAATTTTGGGAACTCCATCTTAGGTGTTGGGTTATGTCCCATTCGCCCCGAAACATTACCCATTCCCCGTCCCTCTCCACACCTTTCATCAAACACATGTGATGCATATCCTGGAGAGATAGACGTGATTTTGACCGGGTGGTTGAGGAATCTGAGATCCTCAACACCCCCTGTGAAGCAGATCATCGCGGCGCCTTCAGCCTGAGTCGGATTGCCCGAAGCGGCGGTATAGGCAACCTCCAACCCCAGCATCGCACCGGCGGTTGGGTTGGCGACCCTCCACCATGGTCGGGCTTGAGTACCGATGTATCGGACTTGATCTCCAAGACTTCCATGCGCTCTTGTAACCGCCCTTGGTTCTCCTTGATCTCCCGATTGACTCTTGAAAGGTCTTGAACTGGTCACAAAGTTCCTTGAGCAAAGATCGCCAGAAGGCCATCATGCGCCTCCACAGATGCCATGGACTTGGACATCTTCTCTTCAAAGGGATTGATCTTCTTTCTTGGCGCCAGAGTGGCTTCGTCTGGCTCTGATACCAAATTTGTAACGGTACCAGCGATCGATTACAAACCAGGAAGGGTTTCAGATTGGAGAAGCAGAGTTTGGGGAGGAAGAAGACGTGAGAACCAGAGAAGGATTGGGGAACAAGATAATGCATTCATTCCTGCCCCTCGCCCAGTAGTTTGGCTCCCTTTTATACGTGGTTTTTGGACTCAACTCATTACATGGCTCTCGGCCCATCACTCGGCCCACACGACCGACTCACGCGCGCAACACCGAACTACCAGATACGTTACATCGTCTTACTCTCGGCCGGTTTCCTTTGCGTCGACGCCATGGCCGCATTCAAACAGCCGAGCCGCCTCCGCGCTATATAGAACCCATATGCATGCAGCCAAACCCATGCACCAAATGCAATGGTAGCTATTCCACCAAAGCCTTACCCCACCAGTCATTTTGCACTCCCCATGCAAAATCAATACAGCCGAAGGAGCAGACGAGCTTCCCTGATGTCTTCAACTCAGGGAACTTCGTTAGGAAACAAATCGGAATTTAAAAGAGAAGCCAAAAATAATGTTCTTATTTTTCGTAATTACTCTATTTTAATCTTCTGAGGGCCCGATCTTCTTCGTTCGAACTCCGATTGGACCCATTTTTCTTTCTAAAAATTTATAAAAATCTAAATCTCTTATTTGTGCTGTTTTTTTTATTTATTGGATTTTATTTGAAATTATTTGATCTTTTATGCTTTTTACAACATATAGATTACGGAGATTCGGACGAATTTGCGACTACCGATTCAGAGCACCTTCCCTATGAACCAGGCAAGTTGCACAGCTTGACCATATTTGAGCCCAGTTTTGAAAGCATATTTTGTTTTAAATGTAATTGCATGCTTAATTTTTATTAAAAATAGTTTAATCCCAATTTAAAATTGATTAGTTATATCCTATTCTGACTATGACCCACATTTGAAATTCAATTCCATTACACTATTGTAACCCTAAGAGTATAATCTGAATATATGATAAAAATTAAAATATTTAGAGATGCTTAGATTTGCTTAGAACAAAAACTGAAATTTTGGGAATTTCATGCCAAATAAAGATCTTTTGAAATAAATTTTTGCTGTGGTGATCCAAGAAATTGTTTGTAAATAAAAATATGTATATATATAAATGGATTTAGACTGGGCGAGAATGGTTGATTGATGGTCTTTGGGTTTGTTGAAAAGCTCGCCTAGTCAGTTAAGAACCGGTCTATGAGCTACTGAATGTAAAGTGCAACCGTACTTCCACAAGTCTGGTATAGGACAGACCTGGCTATCCATTTTGCGACATTCCATGTTAGTTATGCCATTCAGTTGAATGTGGGGATGGTTAGTCTGCCACATAGCGCAAGAGGGGGCTTCTGGACTGGACGGGTTTAACCCTACTAGCAGTGAAACCTTAGCGGGTATAGCTACATGGAATGAAACTTAATAGGGGCCTTGTCATGATTTTCTCTGCCAACACACCAAAGGAAGTGTGTATTTGGGCAAAAGGATATAATCATGTCTTGTGGGTAAAGTTGTACAAACTCTGCAGAGTAAAAACTAATCGATTAGCCGCGCCCGCGGTCATGGGCATGCCGAGAAAGTCTTTCACAGATTAGATTTTGATGTTTCAAAAATGGTTTCAGAAAAGTGGTTTATCAGTGGAGAGAGTCCACATGGGGAAATATGGGATGAAACTCCGGGTTGGAGCCCGTGCTGAAAATTGAATTAAAACTCAGTTTTTACTATATCAATAACGCTTTGAAAATTATTTATTGTATTTGAAATATTGCTTTATGGTCAAATTAACCATATTATGTCTTCCTTTGTGACCCGTCATTAATACTGCATTTTCCCGTGTGACTTGTAGAGTACTTTTGTACTCACTTTTGCTTACTCTATTTTTTTAGAGGAGTATCTCTACGATGGTGAGGACCAAGATAACTAGGCCGCTACCCCAGTTGATTGCCTGTGGCGAATCTATTGGCTTCTACTACTAGTTTTTTTTGCTTTCGCTGTAATCTTTTATCTGGCCTGCGTGCCATATTTATTGTAAAATCTGATTATTAATAAAGTGCGTTGGATATGATATGTTATCATCTTTGCTGTGTATACTAGCTTTTCCTAGACTAGTACGGAATACACAGAGGATTTCGAAAATGTTTTTCTGGGGTCTGACATTCTTACATATGTAGCGTAGATGGACTGAAGCTGGATGTACGTTGAGAACCGTGCGAGCGCCGAGTACATTAATGGTGTCTCCGTTTTTAGAAGAGCTGCAGAGGAAGATATGTCGAACAAGGGGGTGGAATTTATGCCTTGTCCATGCATTGACTGTGAGAATCTTCGGATGTTTCGAAACCCAGCGCAGATTGAAGCACACTTGATTATACGGGGTTTCAAAAGGGGGTATACATGTTGGACCAGTCACGGTGAAGAGCAAATTACACAGGGACCAAGTAGTACTACCATCGTGGATGAAGTCGACGATACTCTGGATGGGGTCCTGTCATTGTTAGTAATAAAACAGAAGATAACACAAAAGTTACCCCTATTAACTCTCGGGTTCGGCAGTGGAATCTCTCTCAAGCGCCTTACTACGCTCTTGCAAGGTTCTTACCCAAGTCATAGGAGTACAACCGGTGGTCGGGTTCGTGATACCAAACGAGTGTGAGTGGAGCGATTGCAAGGTTGAACTCAGATCGATCGAAGTTTGTAGAGCCTCAGAGGCAAATATAGAAGCAAAGGTTAGCAATAATCGAAAACAGATAGCAAAGCTGAATAAATATCTAACGACTTGTCACGCTTGTTGGCCTAAGCATGCTCCTCGAAACTAGTTCAACCTAGCAAGGGATATATCAAGGCACAAAGGACTCAAAGGATGCAAGCAATTCGATTTTCGCTTTCTTCCTCTTTTTGTTTCTTTTCTTCTCTCGATTTTTTTTCGCATGCTCTTCTGTTTTTTTTTGCACTTGCCTTTTGTTTTCCTTTCTTTTAACTCAAAGATAAATAAAAACTCTCACGTTTTGGGACGTGGGAGACAATTAAACAGATGGTCGAAAAATCAGCAAAAATGATGTAGGAAACTTCTAGGCTCTAGAACTCAGTCTTAGAGGCCTATTTTGAGGTTCAAAAATTGCACAAGTCTTTTGACTTGTGGAATTTTCAGATGTGTGTCGTCGTACTCTTCAAAACAAAAAAAGTACACCCCAATCGGAGTTCGTATGCAAAAGTTATGCCAGTTTTACTAAACACTTCACAATCTGGAATTGCTCGCGACTTCACTTCTTTCTTTCGGTTAGGGCTAGAATAGGAATAGGTTTGCAGGTGAAAAAGGGTGGCCAGCGGTGCAGGGCAATTGACACAAGGCAGCTCGTGACCTATCTAGGGTTTGCGGAATGGGCTATATAATGCAGAGCGGCGGCAAGGCCCAACCAAGAAGAATTTAGTTCGGTTCTAGAGTTGGCAGTGATGGGATGATAATTGATGCAAAACAAGAACTAGGACAATGGAAAGAGACAACTAGAAACTAGGATTACAACCTCAAACCAGCAAGAAGACATTGACGATGGACACAAATTCAACAAAGTGAAACTGAAACGAAAATTGCAAGGCACAAAGGGTTGTAGGACAGCGAAATTGATGATGAACTTTTTGTGGGGCAATTTTTTTGGACTCTAGGACGATGGCAAAACAAAGTGGGGCTATAGGAAATACCTATCGGGCAATCAAAACTCTGATACCACTTGATGCAACACGGGCCTGATCTTCCGACAAGTAGACGGTAATACGATTGGTGGAGGACTCGACGTAAACGATCCGGACTTCCAATCAGAATAAAACGAAACCTGCAATCGCAACACCACGGCTCCGTTGGTTATCAACCGTGCCAAGATGCGATTGACCTCACTCAGAAGGTTAGTTCCTACAAGCAAATCGAGAACATGAGCAAGAACGAAAAAAGAAGCAATCTCAATTGTGGATTGTATTAAGCACATGAAGTTGGGGTTCCACAAACTGAAGAACGGCGAAACTGCAATGGCAGAATAATCTAAGCAAAACCCAAAGCATAACTATGACGGCTACGAGGTTTTAATACGTGAGAGGGGTGGCGGCTAAGGTTTGGGGCGTAGCCCTACTCCAAATACATGGGTCAAGGGGGGGTCCGTGCAACCCTAGGTCGTACAAGGCCTTTGGGCCCAAGTGGAGGTGTCGCAGCACTTGGCAGATTCTGTATGTCATATTGTTTTGACGATTCCATCGATCCAGAAGGGGTTTGAATGTAAAACCACTTCCATTGGAAAGCTCTCATTGTGGGCTTCTCCGTAGAGTCCAAGAACGCCTCAATCGGACTTCGTATGATCCAGATATGGTCATTTTATTGATATACTATTCTGAGACTTCGAACCGAAATTGGAGTCTGACTTGAGCTTGACTTTGATTCTAACTAGACTTGGACTTCGAGGGATGACGTTCAGGTAAGCTTGTGATGCTTCTCCCATATTCCTAAGTAACAAGACATCACAAGAATTTAGTAGCAACCCATTCAAGAAATCATGAGCGGCGAGGAACGAGTTCACCTAGTGGTTTAATTGTCGTACACGTGCTCTTGTAATTGGTCCTTGCATATCTTGAGGAGTCGTATTGTACGTATCCGAAGGAGTGATGTCCTCATCAGTTAGAAAATAATATTCTAAAGAATACATAAAGTTTTAATATTATTGTTGAATTGTAGAAACTATAAAAGGAATTTATAAATGACTAGTAATCTTATTTTATTTTTTAAAAATAATTTTAGTGTGGAATAAGTATGATTTGCAATGGAATTATAAGAGTGCAAAAATTACTTTATTTCTTATAATTTTTATAATTTTAATTTATATTAGATGGTTGAAAAATAATATTCTAAAAAATATATGATTTTTTTATATTATTGTTGAATTGTAGAAACTCTAAAAGGAATTTATAAATCAGTAGTAAACTATAAAAGAAATTTATAAATGACTAGTAAAAAATAGATATCGATCTTCTTCTTATTACGAACCGGTATTGATGGTGCCTAGGGCTTCCGCCAAGGTTGAGGCATCAGTCCTAGTTGGTGTACCCAACCGGGACTGATGTGAGGAATCAGTCCCGGTTGAAGACACCAACCAGGACTGATGGTGCACATATAAATCTCTCCCGTCGCCTCCTCTTCCCCAATTTTCTGCTCCCGCTCTCACATCTTCCCCAATTTCACTCCTCCTGCTCGTTCGCACAGTAATCCGCTCCCACCGGTGCCACCGCCCCCACCAGCAGTCCTCCTCCCACCGGCGTGACCCACATTCGGCGCTCTTCTCCCTCTGCAACCTCCACGGTGACGCCCCCCGCTGCGCCCTTCTCCAAGGTATAATCGGTGGGGTATCGTGGTTGCTCGTGAGATTGCTTTATAGTAGTCGGTTGCTCCTCTTGCGCCTGCGTGTAATCACCGAGCATGGGATCAGCTGATCATGGATAGGGTTTGGTGGTGCCCCCATGTTCCGATGTCTAACTGAAGCTTCGAGTCTTGCAAAATTAGTGCGTAAATATTGATATACATTGCTGAGAATTGGGTATGTAGGTGTATGCATAAATATTGATATATGGAACAGGGTTTCGAAGTAATATTGTAGAAAACTGAATGGCATGAATGATATTAATTGAGCATGTCATGTTCTCCTAACAATGAGGAGTTCTTTTTCATCGTGCAATCTGTTAAGAACAAGAAGCTAGTTCTGGCATGTTCTCCCTAATGTTGTTTTGAAGTCGGTGTCATTGAACTGCAATGTGTATAGTCTGCATATTTGATTTCGGTTGCATCACTTTGTTGTTGGTTGTATTTAGGATGAGAAATGTGATAACCTGTCTAATATGTTAGCCTATTTCCTTAATAGAAGAAGAGCATCTGTTTGTGCCTTATTGATGAATGATGATATTTGTGCAAGGCTAGATTGTCAAATGTAGGTGTTCCACATAATTGTTATCTCTTTTCTATCCCATTGGCCCGACGCGTTATTAGCAAAATATGACTGATCGTGCGTATCACAATGGAGTGGATGCATTTAGGAACAAATAGCTGATCCTATTTGCAAGATAAAGGTTATGACTGATTACATAAAAAGAACAATTAAGGTCCATTTTATGAAAACTAATGTGTTGAACTGTTGATCCACTAAAATGAAATAATAGAGAAATGACTAGCTACATGAACTGCTTATTTTTCTTTTATTTTCTTCACTAATGTATATCATTCTGGTCATATAGTTTTTTTTATCAGCTATCATTAATCAGATGTCAACTCATATTCATTTACTTAGGTAATGTGTGTAGTTATATAAAATTTTGACATCTCGTGGTGCATACAGTTTGTTGACTGTCCTTCCAGCCCTGGCGCTCATGGTCATCAAACTGAATTAATTGGAAGGAGGGTTAATGAAGTCCCATTAATACTATTCAGTCACTAAACTTTTTTATGTAGCATCATGTATTTTTTGTTAATATGGATGTATTTGCGAATATGGATGTATTTTTTGTTAATATGGATGTATTTTTTGTTAATATGGATGTATTTGTGAATATGGATGTATTTTATGTGAGTAAATGAGTGCGTTTGTTAATATGAGTTTGTTAATATGGATGTATTTGCGAATAAAAAAGTAAGGATGTATTTTTTGTTAATATGGATGTATTTGCAAGCAAGTTCCCAAAGACAAATTAAGGTAACTACATAGCTTTCCTTGAAAGTTGAAACATTTGCTTAACTGTCGTTTCAACTCTGCATCAAAAATTGACTTAATTTAGAATAGGCTTGCATACACTGGCCCAGGAATAACTCGACGTTTGAGACCTCTAGGGAGGTCATAGTCTTTGCCATGATGTAATATTGGTTATGATCTAATATAACCCTTCCTTTCTGTTCGTAGTAGTGTAAGCTGCTTAATTATAGAAAAGCTAGTCTAAGCATATATATCATATCATGCATTCTATAGTTTGATATGGAATAAAATTTTCAAATAAATTAATGGAAATCTAGCTAGGAAATCATGCTATAGTAAATAATAGGGGTGAGTAATAGGAATGGTGGGTTGGAGTTGCTCTTGGTTAACTTGCATTGCTTCTTGGTTAAGGCATACGTACGAGCGCATGCTGTCATCATCCGGTCAGGTTTACCAAAAAATGTCCGCTCAAAACGAAAATTTGGTCATGTCAAGGAGAGAAACTACTCCATTCCAAACTACAGTGACACTTTTGAATAGGAGAACAGGTACTTATGAATATTATACCTTTCAAATTCACCAAAATTATTTTCGCTCCAAAAGAGTTCAACAAATTCCAAACTTATGGGATTCTCAATCTATCATTTTGAATTTGCTATGTTATGGCCAGAGGTGAAAGATAGTGATACAATGATAGCTAATGCTCGATCTGATTTTAGTGCTAAATAGCCTGAGGAACTATCTCATTTCCTTTGAGTCAAATGTATATGTATTTTTTCTCTTAAGATAGTTAGAAAACTACTTTCTAGGACCCTTGTTTCTATTCTTCTAATTTCAGAACACACACCATTTATATATACTTAATTCATTTTATTAAAATACCGTGAAATGTCAAATGTATAAGTATCATGTGAAATGTGTAAGTATATGTGAAATGTCAAATGTATAAGTATCATGTGAAATGTGATCTTTACTTGTCGATAGTATTTAGCCTTTTATTGATCTATTTTCATTAATTTTCAGTGCCTTCTTCTAGCCTAAGAAACAGCGATGGCAGGTGAAGGGGAGCCTGAACCCGCCCTCGTGGATCAACCCATGGCCGCCGAGGCCACTGAGGCCGATAAGGCCGCAAAGCATGATGAGGCCGGCGAGATAACAATCAGTCCCGTTCATGATTGTCAGTTTCACTATCATGCTAAGCCAACATTCTGACCTGTTCATAATTGTACCATGCTTTCAAATCGGTCAACCAAGCAGGCAATCACGTCAGTGAGGTCCAAGCAAGAAGTCGAAGGCAAGACATGTTATCACTGAAGTCGGTGAGAACGGCTAACCTCTTGCACCCTTGGGGGCGCTTGGGCCGTTCAATTCGGCATACGGCATCCACGTTAGGGACCACGTGCCCATTAGTATAGCGAAATGGGATTAGGTCCCTGAAGATACGAAGAACATGCTTTGGAATGATTTGAAGGAGACATTCACCTTCCCCAAGGGACCAAAGAGAAGGTGAAGAGTTACACTCTAAAGAAGATGACCATCGCATTCTAGACTTATAAAAAGAAGTTGAACATGGAGTATATCAAGAAAAATCAAACGCCCAACTTCAACAAGTACCCAAAGTTGCAGGATCATTGGGATACGTTTGTGAACTACAAGACTTCGGACGAAGGTCAAAGTTTGAGTCAGAAGAACAAGGTGAATGCACAAGAAGAAGAATTACCACCACCGACTCAGCCCTGGTGGTTACCACCAAGCAATACCCAAATGGGAGAAGAGGGAATATGACCTGCTAGTGAAGGGTGTCGCACCCGCAACAATGGAATGGCCCGACAGAGCAAGGCATTGGTTCTATGCTCACGGCGGCGCCCTTGACGATGAAGGCAATGCGGTGTTTGGGGAGGTGCTGTGAGATGTGGCCAGAAGGCTTGTGCAGTCGATCGAGGAGTCTTCCCAGGGCACCTTCGTATCAAACAGAGAGAACGACGAGCTAACAAGGGCTCTACAAAACCCAGAGCACCTTGGACGTACACAAGGCATTGGCGTCGTCCCGTGGAAGGTTGGTTTCTCTCAGGACGCCGAGACTTATAGGTGTCAGGTGAGAAGCAAGTCTCGACAAACACAGTAGCTTAGTGCACTTGAAGAACGCCTGAATCAAACACAGGAGAGAATGCAAGAAGAGATCCGAAGAGAGGTGTAGTTAGCCTTGAGCCAACAACGGGAGACGGGCCAGAAACCTCCTAGTAATCCTAACATGATTAGCCCCTCCGTGCAGCGAAGCAGATGCACTTCCGGTGAGTTGCCCGAAGTGGACTTGGACCACTATCCTATAGACGACATCAGGTAGCGGACACCTTGTGAGCTGCACGTCCAAGCGCGGAACCTCTCCTTCAAGGCGGCCCACGGCATGGCTCACCCAGTGGAGCCGGGGCAGCTCATCCATGGCCAACAGATACCGTCAGGCTACTCTAAGGTCTCGGTGGAGAAGGTTTGCCTAGGGTACGAGGACCTTTACCTCGAAATTCCCGGAGGTGATGGGACTATGAAGCTAGGAGAGGCGATACACAATTTCATCCTGTGGCTTAAACGGTACATAATTTTTTGAGATAACATGGACGTGTCCTTTCCACGAAGAAACCCGACCCCTACACCACCTCCCGCACACATAAGCCCCAGAAGAAGCCCGTCTCCTCCCAAGAAGGCGCCGATTCCTACACCACCTCCCGCACACATAAGCCCTAGAAGAAACCCGTCTCCTCCCAAGAAGGCGCCGACCAAGACAAACAAGCCAGCTCGGCCAGCAGCTCCCAAGAAGACGGGGTCCTCCACTCAATCCAAGAAGCTGGCTCCACTTCCGAAGCGGGCGTATGATATGACCGATGAGGAGACCAAGAAGATAGTACAAGGCGAGGTAACTAAATTTTTTAGACCCAAGTCACCAGAGAAGAAGGTTCAACCTGGCACGGAAGAATTTCACAAAGGCTTGAGAACTATTAAAAATTTGAAGGATCAAAAAGAAATGCCTCGCCTATCAAACTACGAGCGCACATTGACTAATGAATGCCACAAGAAGAAGACGTTAGAGGAGAGGATGTCAGCTGAGGAGAAGGCCAAGGAGATGCTAAAATTGTTTGATGAAACTGGACTTGACGCAGTTCAAGTATTAGGCACGATGAACATTGAGAATGCCCAAGTAAGATGGCCATTTACACCGGGCGCATCATTGGTCAGGCGTGAGGAGCTGCTCCAGTTAACAACAAAGATGCGGCAATTCCATGAATGGTACTTGGACGCGGCCAAGCATGGTCTAGATTTGTTCGCTGTCAAGTACAAGGAACAAGATTTTTTCCACAGAGACGGTGAATTTTATGTTGAATGGAACATCATGTATGATCTATACCAGACAGACGCCCTCGCCGCGGCCATGCTGGGTTGCTGGACTCTGTAAGTGTCTTATTTACAAAAAACCATCGTGCGCGCCCTTGTACTATACTAATTTGCAAGTCTAACTAATTTCTTCTTATGTAGAATGGAGATACAAAGATGCCGAAGGGATTGTATTTTTGATATAGGCTTCATGGATCCAATAATTATCAATGAGACAACTGTTACAAAATACCCAAGCGAAATAGAGACTAACATATACAATGCGCTAATGGGACAAAAAATATAAGTCAAAGATATATCTACCCTACGCATTTGTGTACGTGTTTTCGTACCGCCTCGTTCTACTCCTTTTTCATAACACGATGTTAGAACTAATTAGTTATCTATGTTGACATATATATGTACAGTTTTCACTGGATTCTTCTTATGATCGAGCTAGATCACAGTTATGGACTCGAGAAGGAAACCAGTTAAAAAGTTTTAAAACTTTATCGACATGCTCAACCGGTATTAATTCTTGTTCCTTTCATTATTGTACTAGTTCTATTTCCTTCCATTTGAAATAAATTCTAATCATGCACAATTCATAATCACATGTGTAGTGCATTCACACAATTCCGTGCTAAAAACAGGGGTGTATTCAAGGAGAAATTTGATATTACAATTGCCTCTCAAGTACGTATATCATAATGCTAGTTTTTTAGTTAGTTAACTTAATTTCCTTGCATCCATTTCACGCTTTCAACTTTTTTCACCATAGATCTTGAGTCAGCCGCCGGGCAACAATTTATGCGGCTACTATGTATGTGAGTTTATGCACACCCAAACCGGAGCCACTAACCGTATGCTAAAAGGCGACAAGGGGGTGAGTAAATATAATTACTAGTTTTAATGATGTTTAGGTACTCCTTATATCTTATACAAATTCAAGGATTGATTAGTTAATGACTTAATGACAGGTGCCTCAATATTTGGCAGAACAAGGATTGAAACTCTCGTCGGCGCGAGTGAGAGCAATCCAAAAACAACTCATCGGCTTCATTTACGATGAGGTCATAAATCCGAATGGCGAGTTTCATGAACCAAATGTAAATAGGTTGGACCCTTTGATAAGGATCGGTGAACTGTCGAGGTCGATGGCTAGCAATAGCGATGCACATAAAAATCCCGGCGAATGTAAGGAAAAGAAAGACTAAAGTTGTTAATGAATATTCTGTGATCCCGATCGATGAATGTAAGAACTAATATGTGTACATATTGTAATACATTAGTTGTAATTAAATTTGTTAATGAATGTTCAGTGCTTTAATTATTAGTCAGATGTGCATGATTGATTATGTGTGCTTTAATTAGTTGTGATTTAACACACACATATATATAATAGCTAGTGGACACACACACACACACACACATATATATATATATATACAACACATCGATGCGGTTGGAGAAACCAACTGCAGATCGATGAGGGCCTTAGGGCTCACGACGCTACGCCACGCAGATTTCCAACCGATCTCGATACTCTATCAAGACGGGTAGGGAACCGGGACTGATGTACTTGAGCATCAGTCTCGGATGGCTTGTACTGGTTCAAAAACCGGTACTAAATGCCGTTTTTAACCGGTACCGAATGCCAGTTCTGTAGTAGTGTCATGAAAAGGAGTACTATGAAGACTACATGGACTAAGAAGATATTTCCCCAGACGATTGCCCGTGGCATGTTGAATGGCCCAAGTTATTTATTTTCTGCTGCAATATTTTATTTATTTCTTAAGCAATGAGGCATCGATGTATGAACCTTGACCATAAGGTCATTTGCTTTAATTAATAATAATTTACTTCTTCTTAGTTAATTTGTTGTATAGAATGATATTTCATCTGTGTTGCCACTGTGTGCACTAGCAGAATACACAGAGGGTTTCAGATTTGCATATCTGGGTCCCGACACCGTGCTGCTGCCATCCCTACCTTAGTGTGAGCCTGCAGTACTTGCAGCCAACTGCTGCAGCCAACACTACCTAGCTCTTCGTGTATTTCGTGCTGGTACTATTTCATGCAATGGAGCCATGGAGTCGATTGCGCTTGAGTTGTTGACTTGTACGTATGAGGGAACTCGCTTGCTAGATGCTACAATAGGTGGGTTGAGATGTTGCAATAATTCTTTTTGGATGTTACAGTAATTCTTTTCATTGTTGCAACAAGAGTTTATATTTGAGGTAGTTTTGTTGATTTCTTGCACAAACAAAATTCTCATCTATTGCAATATTTGGTTTTGTTTTGCTTGTTACAACAGTGTGAGCTTTTGTTGCCAGCTTAATATTTCGATGTTGCGCTTCTTTAAAATTTGTTGCACATGTTGATTACAATTATTGTATGCATTATCCGGTAATGTTGCACTGACGCGTCCAATGGAAAGCTTCCAATTAGACATCCGAGTCCTAGTCGTTCCCATTTATTGTATCTTTGAATAGAATGCCTTACTCTACCTATGGTATTAAATGATATTGAAGATAACTAAAAACTAGTATAGAAGGAAAAAAATAGTAAAATGTAGTTATCTTTAAATTGTAGAATAGAATATATTTAAAAATAAAATTTAAAGGTTAGAATGACATGCATTCGGGGGCAAGGATCCAAATCTCACCGAAATTTCATGAGATCTCATCGAGATCTCGGTTTTCGGATGTGGACGAATTTTGAAATGCCCGCTGGAGAAAAAAGTTCAAAAAATTAAATTGCTACAGTGATCTCAAGGAATCTCAGTGAGATCCCACCATATTCTGAGCAGAATTTGACTTTTTTAACTGGATTTGACCAAATTTAGTCCAATAACCTTTAAGAAAGTCATCTTCTTTGAAAATTTGATGAAAAACTTAATTTTTGAGATTTTTTAAAAACTATAGAAACACTATTAGATTTTTATAAAATTATACATGCTTTATCATGATGTAAAAATTCATGGTACCATTCTAGGAAGTGTAGGATCATACTAAAAATTTTAAAAATAAGTTAACTTCATTTGTTATCTTTAAAAATCAAAAATAGAATGAACATAATTAGGACAAGAACTTTATTAGAATTTTATAATTTTTTTCGAGTTTGTTAATAATCCAAAATTTTTATTAAAAATTAATAATTGACTCAGTACCATTATATAAAATTTTCAAAAATTTCAAATTTTTTATTTGCCTATTCAAATCTATGTATGCATTGAACTTCATTTGTTATATTTCAAAAATCAAAAATAGAAAGAACATAAACAAAGATACCTTTGCATTTGTAAGAACTTTATAAATTCACTGAAATGTGATCATGATTCAAAATTTTTATGAGATCTTACGAATTTCCTTAGTACCCTTCTACAAAATTTTCAAAAATTTTAAACATTTTTTTATTGCTAAAGCAAATCTATGTATTGATTATCAGGCTTTTATGAGGACGTAGCAATATCAGATTTTTTTTGGAACTTCTCGAAGCTTGATCATATGAAAATTTTATAGAAATATTGATAATACATCAGGGCTATCCACAAAAATTTTCAAAAGTTTCTAACTTGGTTTGTATCATTTTTCATTTGGTTGAAATTTGCTGGTAAAGCTTGTCAGGACAGTAGCACTTTACAAATTTTTTTAAAATTCATGAAGCTTGATAATCATCTAAAAATTTTATGAGAGAATTAGTGATGCTTCATAATCATGTACAAAAAATTTAAAAAATTTATAATATGGTTTGTTTTATTTTTTTAATTCATTTCATGTTTGCCTGTCAACGTTTTATCAGGATAGTAGCTATATTTGAATTTTTAAAAATTCTACAGATTTCATAATCATCTGAAATTTTTATGAGAATATTATTTATTTTTTAAGAACCTTCAAAAAACTTTCAAAATTTTTTGGCATCGTTTAAAATATTTTTTGCTCGGTGTAATTTTATCGAAATCTTGGCAAATCTCGTCGAGATCTCGACAAAACCAGCCGAGATTTCGGTTTTAAAATCCAGAATTTAAATTTTATTTTTATAATTCATCTAAAATTTATTTGAAATAACGAGATCTCACCAAGATTTTATTTTCCAACTATAGACGATATTTAGTACGAAACCGATATTTCAATCCTTGTTCGGGGGAAGGAATAGATAGCTCACTCCACGAGTTCCTTTAGAAAATCTCTTCTGCTGTGCACACGTGCGGTAAAAATATTAATTTGGCTCTCCTTTTTAGCGTACGTACGTAGCTTTTGGTAGCAGTTTGCAGAGGTGAACCTTTCTTTTAATAGATCGATCAACTCACGGTAGTGGTGTTCGTGCGTAATTAGTTTTTGGCACTTAGGACATGATCATTCCATTATATTGCATTTTAATTAAGGATAGAATGGATACACTATTTAGCACCATCGGTAAGCTGAGGCTGCAGGATGGTTCTGTCACTGTCTTAATCGACGACTTAATTTTAATTGTAGGTACTTTTTCTTTGGCCAACCCTGCATATACCGCAATACCAAATAAAAATGTGTGTCGACGCTATCGATCATTAAGTACGAGAGGCAAACTGTGTCCATAGTCAGCAACTGACTGACTTGATGATTTCTTTTTTTTTAAAAAAGATAGATTTTAAAAACAACTTACAGAAATAAAACGTCGACAAAAAGATAGAAATAGACCTTTGTCATGATTTAGAGTGGCGACACAGGTTCTATCGCGACTCAGAATGGCGAAATGCTTATGTGGTGTCCAGCGAAGATCTTTGTCGCCGTTGCACAGGTCCTGTTTGGATTGGCACTAGGTGCCATGTAGCCAATTGAAATGATGGCAAAACCTTATTTGCTCTATAAAAATGCGCCAGGACTCATGTCACCATTTAAATTAGTGATATAGCCAGTCCAAACGGCGACAGAGTACATATCACCATTTAAAATAGTGACAGAGTTTTTGTCACCGTTTGGATTGGTGACAGAATCTTGTATAAATTTTTCAAAAATAGAATATTACAAATTAGTCCATATAGATTTAGCAAGAAAAAGAAACACCCAAATAAGCCTTGTGTTGGAGTGCAGTAATATTTTCCTTAAGAGAAGGACACAATAATCAACCCTTTCTATCGCGTAACTGTAACATCCTAAATTTTGCTCTTTTAAAATAGTTAATAGTGTTTTATTACTATTTGAGTGATTTTGGAATTTTCTGGATTTATTGGATTTTTCTAGAGTTTATTTGAATTATTTTAAATTAAGTATATTAACCTTTTGTCAAAAACTAATTATATGTAGATAAATTTAAAATAAAGTTTTTCCAAAAATATTTTATTTGAGTCCGAATGTCTCAAAATATTTCTTAAGATTTTTCTTGGATTTTTCCTAGTGTTTTTAGTTGCTTAAATAAATCAAAAGTATTTTCAGTATTTATTTTAATTAGAAAACCCGAAATAGCTCGATGAATAGTACTAGGCCAAGCCCAGCACTGTGTGCGCCGAAGTTCGCCTGTGCGGCCCAGCCATTCGGCCCATGTTCCAAAAGCCGTTGCGCCGGCCGTTGGATTTCAATCCAACGGATCCCCGTCGCCGCTGAAACCCTAGCGCCTTGTAGCCATCGGATTCAAATCGTGCGATCGACATCCATCGGGCCAAATCAAAACCCTAGACCAAATCGCAGCCGTTAGTTGTTGTGGGTGGTTGAGATCGTATCGTGGTAGGAGTGCATCGCAGCCATTGATCGCCGATCGGACGGTCGAGGATCATCGTGTCCGCGCCGAACTCGAAACCGCGCTGCCGTGTCGCCACCGAACTCGAGATGCGTGTCCGTCTCCCTTACGCCTCCCGAGGGTATTTAAGTCGCCGCCCCGTACGCTTTGAGCTCAACCCTGCGTGCCGCAACGCCTGCTTGCGTCTCGTCGCCCGTGCCGCCGTCGTTTGCGCTAGAGAGCTCGCCGGAGTTCGCCTCGGTTCTTCTCATCTCCTACCGTCGTCAAGACGTGAACCGCTGCACCGACCCCAGATCCGAACCCGTCAAGTCACGTCGCGTCAGAAGGAGAAAGCCTCGTCACCATCTTGCTGCCGGATCGTCGCCGCCGAGGTCGTCTTCCCTAACTTCGACCGAGTCTAGCCGCCGCACCATCATCAGCAAGATCGAGCCGCGTCAACCGTTGGATCGTCATTGGACCATCAAGACCACGCCACGTCGCCCCGCGGTATAGTAAACGCCTCGGGTATCTCTCGCCGTTCGATCAAGGGTGAGCGATCAGGATCGAGCCAGGCTAGATTGCGATCCACCATAGTTGGATCGGATCAGGTGGTCATCCTTGCGCCGTGTGGCCAGGGTTTGTGATCGTCGGATCTGATCTGAACGGTGATAGGACTGATCGCATCTAGACCGTTGGATCTAGGACGAGCGAACCAGATCGTGTTTCAGATCAAAACAATCATGTGGTGACGCGTGGCGGGTGACGTCAGCGATGACATCACCCAGTCCATGGCATAGTGCTTATGGTCCACGGTGAACCAGCCCCACGGCACACCGAGTCCATGGAACAGTGCCGAGGGCTACGTGTCAGCGCACGATTGGTTCGGGTCCGAGGATGACGTCAGCATGACGTAATAAATCAGTTTTTGTTTATAAAAATAATTTGAATATTATTTGATTTTCCAATTTTCTGATTTTTAGGATTTTAAATCTTCCAAGAGCTCATTCTCCCTCATACGAACTCCGATTGAGGTGATTCAAATTTCTAAAAATTTGTAAAATTGAGATCTATCTAGTGGTGGCTTTTATTTGATTTTTAGAGTTTTATTGCTCTCTATTTTGGGTGTTTATTGGCTTTTCCTTTTCGATTCGCGTAGACGTCGAATTGTGTGAAGCTTCGGAAGAGGAATTAGCAATACCAAATCAATTTCCAGAACAAGACCAGGAGCTTAACCAAGGCAAGTTATGCTTTGATCATGTTGAACCCATGTTTACAAAATCGCTATATTGTTTTACGATATTGCATGTTAATTCAGGAGTATAAATGTTTTCAATTTAAATTGGGATTTAGATATCATACCCTTTGAATTACACCCTACTTTGTCGATTGTATGCCATGATCCACTTGTCACCTTAGTTGGTTTACTATAGTTGGTTAATAATAAAATCAACATGGGATGGTTAGATCAAAATTAGATTGCTTAGCCATGCCACGTCATCACATGTACTTGAATCATTGATAATTAATCTTGACTAATGGAATATGGAACAATGTTATGAATTTATGTGTCATGTGTAGTCACACAAAGAGATTGAATTGTTGTGGCGAGGAGGTCACGCAACGATGTTAATTTGTGGATAGCACGTGGTGCTTGGTACTCAACTGGGTTGACTATGATTTAGATCGGAGTAAGTAGCAAGGGCAAGTGTGCCTGGGTGGGACCGATGGGCAAAGGGTATGTGCAAGTCTTGCTTTGATCACTCTAAGGACTTAACCTTGCGAGCCTTTGACTTGAGTCAATCATACAACCACATGTCTGTTATGGGGCAGCCTAGCTGACTAATTTGCAATGTCATAGCTTTGATACTATTGTGGTGGTGTGAGACCCGGGTAGAGGTAACCAGTCCTCGCACGGGGTAGCTCACATGGCGCAAGAGGGGGGTCCTGTTGTGGTAACCAGTCCTTCAGTGTTGAAACCTTAGTAGGTAGTACTAAGTTAAGATAGAGCATTGTAAAGGCTTTGTCGTGATCTCTCAGCTGACACACCAAAGGAAGTGTGTTAATCGCGTGGCAACAAGAGATGATCATGTCGTGTGGGTAAAGTGCATAACCTCTGCAGAGTGAACAATCTATTCGAATAGCCATGCTCACGGTATTGAGCATAGCTCGGGAATTATAGTCAAGGGTTAGACTTTTGCAAAATAAAACTTGGGGTGGATGGCGGGTTGCCATGGAAGGTTGAATCTTAATTTAGGATTGGAAATTTGGTTTACTTGAGAAACATTGAATCTATCTATATTGTTATTTGTTTTACTATCTTTTCAATCTATTTATTGTACTTGTGCATAAATGTTGCTTTATTGCAAAACAACCATGGAAGCCATTTCTTTGGAATAAGCCTTGCATATAGATATGTTAGAATTGCATTCTGTGCACAACTTGTTGAGTGCTTTATGTACTCACCCTTGCCTACAACAACATCACCAGTTGAAGAGTCTACGTCCATGTTGAAGGAGAAGCACCTTGAAGAGACGAATGTTTAGGGTGCGAGCCTTGTCAGTTGCCTATGGTATACTGAGGGGTTTATCTACGTCTTCATTCCACTGCAGTTCAATTTGTTTTTCAACCTTGTAAGGCAAAGTCATGTAAGTTGACCATAAGGTCATGCAACTAGTAATATTTAATATATAATGTCTTTTATCTTATTTCCGCTGTGTATGATTATGATATTCACTGATATTGAGCCTGTGTGCACTAGCGTGATCCTAGACTAGTGTGGTATACACAGAGGGTCTGGATTTGCATATTCGGGTCCCGATAGTAACCGAGGAGTTCATTGTATGTATACAAGGATGTTAATTGATGTATTTTATTTGAACAAACCAGATGAAGCCTAGTATAGAATTTGGTAATAAATATTCGAATTACATGACATGTAGAGTTTGGTTTGATGCATATGTCCTCCTTGCTACTCGTACGATACAATTGACAACAGCACCAACCATTAACAAAAAGTACAGGTAAGATACATTTACATCTTTTGGAATCGAAAATACTTGCAGGATGAAAAAGAAGTTAGGCTTGTAGTCATAGATCCTATGCATCAAAACCATCGTTACATACTACCTTTCCTAAAGTTGGAAGAAACGCCGCGCTCCTGGCTGTTTGAGCTGAGCCGGCGGCTCGGCTCAAAAATATTTTTTGCGTTTTGGTCCTTACATAAATTACGAATAGGTCCTTCACGATTTTTTGTGAGGGGAAGATATTTTTTTCTAAATCGCATTTAGGTCCCTCGTGCGCCATTTTACGGAAAAAAGCTCCCGTTAAATTCAAATCGCGAACAAGCCCTTTTCTAATTTTTCAGAATAGCGGACAGATCCAAAAACATAACAGTCAGGTCCTTGCTCCTTACGTCTAGGTCCTTTCTCCATTTTTCCCGGTGTTTGCACCAGTTTTTAGAAACTACGAGAAGAATCGGCAGAAAAGCACGAGTTTGGATAAAGCACGAAGCACAGTTGGAAAGTTTGAATAGCATACGGATAACATTTGGAAACAGAGTCCACAAAGGAAACTATAGCCGATTCGGATTAAGTTGACGTATTGAACCAGGACTCGGATTGACCAATAGGTATAAAAGACGCACCAGGGTTGCTTGAGAAGAACAACCACCACAAAATCACATCTGCCAGTTTTGTTTTAGCTTTTAGTCTTTTAGTTCTGTAATCGTTCCTTTGTAAGTCGATATTGATCAAATAAAGTTGCGAATCGCTGATTGTTTGGTCATCATCGATTTCTCCAGGTTTGATTCATTCTGTCTTGTTGCGCATCGCCTTTTCAGAATCAATCTGCCTTTTACCCCTCGGATTAGTTTTAATCGACTGATCTAGTTATCCTTCTAATCGGCTTTTTGGCTGATTTCTGTCTTAGCCGATTTGCATCTGGAAATCGGCTTGATTGAATTTCACAATTTTGCTCCTTATCGATTGCAGGTCAAATCGATTGGCACGCCTCGCACTTGAACCCGGCGTTCGTCTAGTGTGTTGTAGGCCAGAAACCCTCTTCACGTTTTTAGTGTCAACACCGGGGAAAAAATGTTTTCGTCACCAGAAATATGTGTTCAGCTCTATCTCTAGACTTTTTTCCCAGCTCGATTTCCCATCTCAATCTCTGATATTTTTTAAAACATGTATTATTACTCGGTGAACACGTAGAGTATTAGACTCGACAAAAGAAGGTTGTCATCTCTAATAATTTTTCACCCTTTTCCCTCTAGACTTTTCCCCACCGTGGTTTTCTAGCTTGGTCTCCAATATTTTCCAAATAATTCATCAAAAGAGATATTTCTACAACTCTATCTCTCTATTTTTTCCCCGTTTCACTCATTATTTCGACGATTTAAAAAATAAAATACCGCCAAAAAAAAATAAATTGTGTTAGACTCGACAAAAGAAGGTTGTCATCTCTAATAATTTTTCACCCTTTTCCCTCTAGACTTTTTCCCCACCGCTGTTTTCCAAATTTCGGTCTCCAATATTTTCCAAATAATTCGTCGAAAGAGATATTTCTACAACTCTATCTCTCTATTTTTTCCCTATTTCGCTCATTATTTCGACGATTTAAAAAATAAAACGCCGTCGAAAAAAAAGAAATTTTTTCTACAAAAAACGTCGCACGCGGCGTGTTACGCCGCAAAAAATTTTCTAGTTTCCCTTACATTTCTAGTGGGTGTAAGCCTAAGCTTTCTTCCAATTGCTCCCGTATGCATCCACCCAAAACCAGTCTTTCGGGTCCACCTTAGGCTTCTCTTGGCCTTCAACTGTGGCATCGTGGTCCAGTCACTTCGTTTGCCCTAACCCAAAACTCACCGTGGGACCTCCAGAACCCCGCGGCTTCACTGCGGACCGTTGGTGTCTTTTCTTTTTCTTCTTCGGTTTGAAGCAAAGGTTTCCAATGGATGAAGACCTCGTATGCAACAAGATAGTTCAATCAATTTTTTTGCTCAATGAATGACCTATTGTACTTATCTAGTCTGTTGATCTATTAGAAGAAGTAGCACTGCTCTGAATCCAGGGATTATGCATGGATGAAGTTAGCGGCACAAAAAACACAACATGTGTTGTGAAATATGACTTACACGGATGTTGATGCACATGTGAAAGCCCAGTTGATGCTGTCTAGATGTATGGATTGAATGATCCATGCTGGAGTACCGTGGTCGCAATTTAGGTGTAGAACCTCTAGTGGCATAGGTGCACTCTTGCAAGAACAATCTAGGTAGGTTCCCTCTTTCTTGGCAACCCACTTCTACTTCCGATGCATCGCTACGTAGTTTGACATTCTGAACCCCGACGGTGTGGTGGAGTGTTGGGTGTGGTGGTGCCTCTAGTGGAGTGTTGGCCATGGTGGTGTCCTCCTATTTTTATATGCAGTTTGTGTGCAGTTGTGCATTGTAAATTTTATGTAATGGTGGTGTGAGCTATGGATGCATAGAGAAAATGTTGAGTTGTCAACTCACTGAGAAAAGCTGGTTCAAGTTGTCAAGTCACTAAGCAAAGTTGGTGAGAGTTGTTAAGTCTTCGAGGAAAGCTAGCAAGAGTTGTGAAGTCAGTGTTGTGGTTGTTGGCCCCTAAGGATCAAATGGGACACTATACGACACCCACATGGAGTGTCGATCATTAGGCTAGTATGAACGCGGTTAGTTGTCACAATAGTGGCAGAAGCAATTACAGCTCGGATAGGCATAACAACAGTAAGGGTGGTAATCGATGCCAAGGTGCATCACCTCCTCATTATTCCTCTCCCTGATCCTCTACCTCCAAAGCTCATCATTGTTGTTCTTCTCCATTTGGAGCTCCTCTCGCAATTCGTTTAGGCATACTTGGAGTGCGTAGATGTAAACCTATGTAGGTATGCAATACGATGAGTCCACCCACTCGGAAAGCTTGCAATCCGCGATCTGCAGGGAAGAGTAGGTGTTAACAAGCGATATAACAATACATGCGTGGAAGTATATGTAGGAAATAAAGTAGTTACTATAAATAGAGGACAGCTAAAAAAGACGTTATGGGTTCAACTAATCATCAGAAACTTAGACTACCACATCAAGGTTGTGCATGCATTGTGTCCAATGCTCGAGTAGGTGTTCGTAGTCACAACGGATTTCTAGTTGTGTAGGACTCTTTGGTTTTGTGGGAAAGATTAGGGCTAGGGTGATCAGGGTTAAGGGATGTCAATGTGCGTGTCCTCAAGGGAAGCTTCACAGCCTAAAAACCCTGTCCCTCCCTACCTTTCCTTCCCATGTCTTGAGCTACCTGCTCTATCTATCATGTTGTGCACGAAGTAGTTAGCTTGATGTGCATTGGCTATTTGCTCAGGAGTATTTATAGGTCATGTAAGATGTGGGTGGTGTACTTGCTGCACATAAATTTTGTTACCAAGAAGGTGTGGTCATGTTAGTCTAAAACACAGATGGTAGTGTGTTATTGCATCCCCAAAAAATAAGGTGGCTGTTGTCTCAAAGCGAAGTGTTCAATTTGGTTAAGTAGTAATACAATTTTGAATAGTTAAATGTGTAAGAGACTATTAGAGGAGTTACTCATATGATTTTTATCACAAAGGAACCAAAACATGGAGAAATAACAAATAACTAGAACGGAAGATGTACACAACGTTGTTTAGGAATTAAAAATACAAGAATTTCACAAACTAAAAACCCTATCGCGGTTCCTTTGCGAAGCTACCCCTCGAGTGGCCCCAAGTTTGGGGCGACGGTGGACACGATTAGATGGGTACTGTCGAGGTTTGTTACCGACAATAATTAAAAGGGGGCTAAGCGCTGGATCGGGAACTCGATGGTAGCACAAGACACACAATGTATAAAGGTTCGGGCTCTCTCGGTGGAGATAATACCCTAGTCCTGTGCTCTGGGATTATGATTGGCTAGCTTATTTGCTGATGATGTTGTCTGTTGATGGTTCCTCGCCCCTCCCTTTATATAGCAGAGAAGGGCGGTTACAATAAGGAATCCCACTTGGATACGAGATGGAAATTGCACCTTCATATCTACCCGACTCTATATCAGTTTGGATTACAATCATCCTTTGCCTAATACGACTCGGTTTCCTTATCTGGGATTTGCTCTGATTCTTTATATCTCGCCACGGCCAAGATGCCTCCGGCCCTCCGTGAGTCGGCCCGCCTAGTTTCGCCTGGTTGGGCCTTGCGTTCCGCTTTGTAGGCCCCGGTATATATTCCCCACAGTAGCCACCGAGTGCTTCGCGATCGAGTGCCTTTCTGCGATCAAGTCTTCCCGAGAGCTTCTAGCCGAGTGCTTGTCGCCTGGCGAGGAGGTCACGAAGAACTCGACGAAATTCTTTGTAAGATTATTCCGAGCTGTCTCCGGCCCAGTTTATCAGGCCGACTCGTTTCTCAGTATGCTTCCTGTGCACATCCGTATTTAGCCGAGTAGTATTGGCGCATTCGAGTGCATAACCCCTGACTTTTTTACAGAGCGCATTTCATCCTGCCCGTTTTGTATCCGTTGTCGCCCCTTTTTTTTTAAAAGTCGTACGAGCCTCGTACCCTGTGGGCGTCTGTTTTTTTGTTAAGTCATCTTTATGGTATCTGATTTCGTTCTCTGAACGTTATCAGCCTGCGACCTAGCATGAGGCATACCATAAGAGGATGTTTTTCCTTGGGTGGTACACATGATCCCGTGTGTCACGGGTTTTTGGCTTTTGGCCCATCTTGGGGCGTACCCTTTCCCAATTTATTTTGTTGGGCCACTAGCGATTGTGCACGACATGCGTGCTCGCTAGCCCACCCTGAAGTGCTCCCTAGGGCGGCTTCAGGGCATGAGAAGGGTGATGCGATTTCCCGCTCGAGGCGAAAGTTAGCACCGCTCCCCTATCAATATAGGGTAAAACGAAGTGTCTTTGCACTTTTCCTTTTCGCCCCTTTGGTCTCCAATCTCTTCCCTCGCGACCTCCGCCGCTAGGGTTAACTCCTAATCTCACGCGATCGCGAGGCTTCGCTCGAGGATGTCGCCCCTTCCTCAAGAATCGCTCACCCATCCGCTCGACCAAGGATTGGGCTACCTCGGTAACAACGGAAGGGCGGTTGGAGGATTTAGTGGGCGTTGGTGTTTTTCCGCCATTGGTGATGCTCGCCGCCCCCCCTGCCGCAGGTGAATTCTGCCCTACTCCCCGCGCTGAGGAGGTGGTCGTCTTCGAATCCTTCTTTATGCGTGGGTTGGGTCTTCCGGCATCCCCCTTTTTCCGCGGCATTCTTAAATTCTACGGGATTGAACTAACTCACCTCAACCCCAATTCCATTCTCCAAATCGCTGCCTTTGTCAACCTTTGCGAGGCCTTCCTCGGCGTCCGTCCCCACTTCAATCTCTTTCACCACCTTTTCCTTCTTAAGCCTTTTCCTAATAAGAACTCCCCCAAAGTGGTCGGAGGCGCCGGATTCCAGCTGAGGGATGGCATGAAAAAACCTTACTTTAACATTCCTTTCAAGACCTCGAATAAAGGCTGGCACCAAGAGTGGTTCTATTGTGCCAATCCCGAGCCTCCATTGCCCACTTTTTTCTCGAGGCCACCCAAGCCCTCTCCTGACTGGACATCGCTCCCCAAAGATGATGGGATGGACCAAGTGATTGATCTCATGGGGCTGATTGCCGAGTTGAAGGAAAATGGGCTTACTGGTATCGGCATTATTGCCAACTTTTGTATCCGCCGGATTCAGCCCCTCAAGGACTGTCGGGACCCGAACGTGCAAATCCGGACCCTCTGTGTATTCAGCACTAGTCCAGATCACGCTTAGTGCACACAGCCTCAACATTGGTACATATCACGGTCATAACCAACGAAATAATAAGTACTTTAATTAAATACTCAAACTAGTTGATCGACCTTATGGTCAAGTTACAAAGATACGCCTCAGGAGCGAAGAATTATTATTAAGTATTCAAATGCAATGAAATAAAATAAACTCGTGGCGCCAACCAATTTGCCACGTAACAGACCGGGCTCGCTTCCCTAGTTTGTCGGCTCCTCGATACTCCTCCTCCCGAAAGGTGGTTTGCTTCTTCTTCAACTGAAGTTGTGTTGTTGTGGGGTGAGTACTTTGAGCACTCAAAGAAGTCATGCATGTAATGCAATTCTAATATTCTACATGCATGGCTTAGTACAAAGGATAGGCTATGGTTCATGAGCGAGACAACATTTAAGAATAATAAAGAGTAATTTGCAAAGCAAAGAAAGCAAGAATAAGAATAGTAGCTTTCACAAACATTTTAATCACAATCATATTTCCATCCTATGACCAGTTCCTCATTACCAACCCAAGCATTTTCCATCAACAAGTCATTTTCATGAAAATCTAACCCTTGATCAGAATCACCGAAGCGATGCTCAATACCGTGAGCACGGCTATTCAATAGGTTGTACACTCGCAGAGGTTATACACTTTACCCACAAGATACATCAAATACCACCAAGGCAAATAACCGTGAACGAAGCTTTTCCAAAGTTCCATCTAAACCCAAGATTACCCAAAAGGTTTCAACACCGGAGGGACTGGTTACCACACCAGGGGCCCCCTCTTGCGCCATGTGAGTTCTCATTCCGCTTCTCCGGCCTCACACCACCACGACAGTACTCAAAGAATAGATTTCCCGGTTTACTCAGCTAAGCCCGTCCCATTACGGAGCTTGTGGTCAGATGAGAGACTTCGAGTTCAAATGCTCGCAAGGTTAAGTCCTTAGTTGACCGAGGCAAGACTAACCAAGTGTAACTCAAATATCCAAAACCAATAAAACCAAATACGACCGCCTAGTTGCCACTCTTGGCCCACCGTAAACAATCTTGCCATTTGCCCCGCCTAAATCATTTTCCCACCCCGTTCTTACCATTGCACCACGTGCCATCATCAACTCAATAACACATGTCTCATTCACAAAGCATGTTCAATATCTCATTAAGTCAATATTTACTTTGGTATTTCCAAAATCATGAATTGTCCACGCAAGGTGGCTAAGCATACTACTTGGTCTACTCAACCCATGTTGGCAATTAATTAATGTCCAACTATTAATCCACAACCTAGGGTGACAAATGATTCATGGCCTACAATTATTTACGACAAGGTGGCATACAGCAACTAGGCATTTAGCTAATCCCAAAATTCATTCAATCCAATTTTTACTAAATTAGCATGCAATAAATTAAATCAAAATAATTTTCTAATAGGGTCAACATGATCAAACACAACTTGCCTTCAAAAAGTGCTGGTTCGGCTCTGAACTTGCTCTGGGTCAGAACTTCTCCTCGAAACCTTCGCACTTCAACGCTCTACGCCAGAACGCAAATAAATAGCAATAAATAAATAAAACAGAGAGCAACTCAAGCCTAAAATTCAAATAAAATTCATAAACAGAAAGAGCTTGATTTTACAAATTTATAGAAATTGGAATCACTCAAATCGGAGTTAAAACGCAAAAGTTATAAGCGTTTGAAGTTTCAAAATATATTTAAAATCAATATACCGAATTAAATAAATATTTTCTTTTTGAAAAAATCAATTATTGCGCCATCTCACGTGACACGGTCGCCACAAGAGAGTGACACGTGGCCTCGCCGACGCCAGCCCCGACCGCTCTCCCGTGATGACGCCAAGACGACTCTCTTATTCTCGACAAGTGGTCCCACCGTGACGCCAAGATGACGTGCACGGTGACGCCACACGCACGGTGCGGCGGCCGACGGGTGGGCCCGCTGTTGCCGCGTCTCATGCGCATGCTCGTGGGATCGATATGCGCTCGCTTTGTCGGCGTCTTCATGCGCGCATGCGAACGTCGCGGTGAGATCGACATGTGGGTCCGCTTGTCGCCGCCACGCACAATGAACGGCGACGTGGCTCGACGGTGGCCTCGGATTTGCATCTAACGGCGGAGGTTAGAAGATGGGGTTCATCGCCTTAAGGCGACGCGGCTCACCTCACGGCCGGATGATGATCGCCCCGGCCGGCGGCTTCGCGAACTTCGGCGGCGGCGCGTGTAGCTTTGACCGAGACGGAGACGACGACGTAAGGCGCGCGTTTCCGTGGTCCTCCGCGACGCGGTGATGCTCCGACGCGGGCGCGACGAGGTGAGTTCGGGTGGTACGGCGACGGCGTGAGAGTGACCGGCGACGCGAACGGCGCAAGAACTTTGCGGTGGCTCCGGAACTTCGGGCGAAGCTGCGTCGGCGAGGCGGCGGCGTCTCAGCGGCGTGAAGTGTACTGGATGGTGCGGCGCGAGGTGAGGATCACGATACGGTGTGGCGCAATAAATAGCCCCCGACGTCCGTGGAAAAGCGCGAAGACCGAGGCCCACGCTACATGGCGGCGGAATCCGGCCATGATTCGGATTGGGTGACGTGCGCGAACGTAGGCCGTCGGATGGAGATCGAACGCCACCGCGTTAGGGTTTTTCCGAGCTGGGCCGCACAAAGATTTCGCCCAATACTGTTCATCCGGATTTTAACTCTTTTCCGATTAAAAATAATTCCCAAAATTCAAATAATTCATTTGGGGCTTTAAAAATACTAGAAAAATTCTGGAAAAATTCCCAAAAATATTTTAAGACATTTGTGACTCAAATAAAATATTTTCAGCAAAACTTTATCTTAACTTTTCCATTATTTAATTAATTTGCTAAATGGTTTAATTCAAAATAAATTCAAATAATTCCAAATAAATCCAAATAAACCCAAATAAATTCCAGAAATTCCCAAAAATTCAAAATACCATTTAAATGCAAGAAAAGCAAAAATTGGGGTGTTACAAACCTCCTTAACGGAATCTCAATTCCAGAGATTCGTAATGACTAAGAATAGGTTGGGGAATTCTTCTTCAGTCTTCACGCCCCAAAGTTGCTTCGCTCTCGGAATGATTACTCCAATCGAACTCTCATGAAGCGGTTCGATTTATTTCGCTTTCGATCCCCGTGTCCAAGATTTTCACCGGGTACTCCTTATAAGTCAAATCCTCCCGCACTCGACCGACTCCAATGGCATCTCGCTTCTTCCGCACTCGGAGACATTTGTTTAATTGTGACACATGGAACACATCATGTACACTGCTAGAGATCATGCAGAACTCCGGTGATCGCTACTTCACCTCTACGACTCAGATCTTGAATGGGCCAACATATCTTGGCGCTAACTTCCCTTTGGTGTGGAACCTCTTAACTCCTTTTGAGTGGGGTAACTCGAGATACACAAAATCTTCAGGCTCAAAGCTCAAATCCTCGTATGGCATTATCGGCGAACTCTTCCGTCTTTGATTGTGCAACTTTCAACCTTTCTTGATCATGGCTATCCGCTTCTTCACTTCTCGAAGAATATCTCCGTCCAAACATATGACGCTCTTGTCTCATTCCAATTCAACGGCGGTTCGACAGGTCTTCCATATAGCGCTCAATGGTGACATCGTAAACTTGCTCGGTAGTCGTTATTATAGCTAAACTCGATATGGCAAACACTTATCCCACGGTTGTATAAGCCAATGCACATGCCCTCAACATGTCTTCCAAGATCTCGTTAACTCTTTCCGCTTGTCCGTCATGCGGGTGATATGCAAGAAAGTTCAGACGGTCCCTAGGGCCTCATGCAATTTATCCCAAAATCTTGAGGTAAACCGCAGACTGTCTGACACAATTTTCTCGAACTCCATGTAGACATACAATTCTTGACATATACAAATCCGCTAAGCGGTCCCCTGAGTATGTAGTTTTCATCGGTATGAAGTGGGCGACCTTTGTCAACCGTCCACTATAACCCATATGGAGTCATACCGTCTGGGTCCTCAGAAGCCAAGAATGAAGTCCATTCCGATATCCTCCCATTTCCACTCGTATCTTCGGGTCAGAGTAACCCCGCCGCCTTTGATGCATTGCTTTGACTCTTTGGCATATATCGCACAACGCAACATGCTCGCAACTTCACGCTTCATGCTTGGCCACCAAAATCTTTCCTTCGTGTCTTGATACATCTTAGCGCTTCCCGGATGGATAGAGTACTTGAGTCATGAGCTTCCTCCGTAATTAGCCGCTTTGGGCCTTTCTTGTGCAGACGAAATGCGCTTTCTTGATCCACAATGTGCCTTGCTCATCCAAATTTTGAAATCATTTGCCTTGCCTTCCTCCATTTTAGACTTAATCCTCCTGAATCTTGGCATCGCTTTTCCGTCCTTCACGAATCTGATCTTCCAGTAGGCTTCACTTCTAGAGCGTTATAAATCCTTTAGGCACAACCTCTAGCTTCAGCTTTCTTCAAATTCCTTGCATAACTCAACCCGACTTGCTTCCACCAACATGTTCACCGAATGGCTTTTTTCGACTTAAAGCATCGGCCACCACATTGGCTTTCCTGTGGTGATAATGAATCCCTCAGATTATAATCCTTAATTAATTCCAACCACCTCCTCTCCTCATGTTCAGTCCGATTGTGTAAATATATATTTAAGACTCTTATGGTCCGTGTACACCTCACATCTGCTCCCAATTAGATAGTGCCGCCATAACTTCAAGGCGTACCACTACCGCTAACTCCAAATCATGTGTCGGTAGTTCTCCTCATGCGGCCTCAATCGCCTTTGACGATACGCGAACGACCTTTACATTTCGCATTAACACGCATCCTAGTCCTTGACGCGATGCATCACAAGATATATCAAAGCTCGCTTAAATCCGGTAAAACTAACACCGGTGCCGTTGTCAAACATTTCTTCAACTCCTAAAACTCCGCTCACATTCCGCCGCCCATGTAAACTTCTTCTCCTTTTTCAACAATTGCGTAAGAGGTCTCGTAATCGTTGAGAATCCTTCAATAAATCGGCGGTAATAACCGCCATTCCAAGGAAACTACTTAATTTGAGTCACCGTCTTGGGTGGCTCCCAATGCAACATTGCTTCTACCTTACTTGGGTCAATCATGACTCCTTCAATGTCACCACATGTCCAAGGAATTCCACCTTGTTCTTCCGAAGTCACACTTGCTAAACTTAGCGAAAAGTTGTCGCTCTCTTAACCTCTCCGTAACTAGCTTCGGATGCTCGCATGCTCTTCCCCAGTCTTGGAGTAAACTAGAATGTCATCTATGAACACAACAACAAACTTGTCCAGTATTCCATGAAAACCTTGTTCATCATGTTCATGAAATATGCAGTGCATTTGTCAAACCGAAAGACATAATCGTGAACTCGTAATGTCCATATCTTGACGAAAATGCGTTTTCTTGCACATCCTCCGATCTAATCTTCATTTGGTGATATCCTCGATCGTAGATCAATTTTGGAGAAAACTCCCTCCTCTCAACTGGTCAAATAGGTCATCGATCCCGGGTAGTGGTACTTATTCTTTATAGTGACTTCATTTAACGCTTCATTAATCCACACACATCCGATAACTTCCATCCTTCTTCTTGACAAATAGAACCGGTGCTCCCCATGGCATTTAACTAGGTCTAATAAATCCCTTATCCAATAACTCCTCAATCGCTTCTTCATTTCGACCAATTTCATCGGCTGACATCCGATAAGGTCTCTTAGCTATCGGGCCGTTCCTCGTATTAACTCAATTACAAACTCTATGTCCTCGCTCGGTGGCATCCTGTAAATCCTCCGAAATACATCCGGTATTCTCGACAACCGGTACATCTTCTATGCCGACGGCCTTCACACTCGTTGACCATCAACCGTCCATCCCGAACAGCGAGTTTCTCGAAACTCTATTTTTCTCCCACAAGGACTCTCGATCGATATGACTCTTCGTCCACGCCTAGCACAACCTTGTGTTTAGACAACCACCCATTCCCAAAATAACATCTAGGTCCGGGTATCTAACACCACTAAGTTTGCTAGAACTCGCTCCATCTATAAGCAACTTTACCCCAGAACATCCTGCATCGATCGGAGTTCGATCCCGGATTGTACTAGCAATACATGTCTAAGGTTCACCATTTTCAACCCATTGTTCACAAAGAAAATCCGAGATATAAACGAATGCGAAGCTCCGTAATCAAATAAAATCTGCTGCAGTCTCGAGTTGACAAGTAACTTACCCAAGACGACGTCCGATGTATTCGCGATCAGATCGGCGGTGACATGATTGACTCTGCCTCTTACCACGGTCTGAGTGGCAGCTCCAGATTGTGCAACTCCTCGGCTTGCTCCTGGCGCAGGTGTCTTCGTTGGAGTGGTCCCAAGATTGAAGCGAACTGGTGTCACTCCTCCTCCCTTCTTAGGACAATAATTGGCAAAGTGCCCCGGCTCGTTGCAGTTATAACAACGTCTAACTGCCGACTGCTGGCTCCCTGCAGCCGCATTCCCAACTGGTGTTGGTGTCTGGAAAGTTTGTCCGGCAGGTCTTGGTACTGGTGGCGGCGTCGTCATCACATTCCTTGGCTGAAATCTGAAGAACTGATTTGGTGCAACCCTCAAACGCCGCGCCCCTAGCGTGTTCCTCGTCAGGCCATCCTGCGCTTCCGGTTGTCCTCCAGCTCCTTGCGCTTGTCCTCCAATATCAGCGCCTTGTTCACTAGCTCCTGAAAGTCCGGAAAGGTGTGGGTTATGAGTCCCACCTGCAACCCGGAATTCAGTCCTTTCATAAAGCGGGACTGCCTGGCCTTGTCCGTTACTACGTCCTCAGGTGCGTAGCGTGCCAGCTGCGTGAACTTGTTCAGATATTCGGACACTGGCTGATTGCCCTGCTTCAGTGCCCTGAACTCTTCCTTTTTCAACTCCATTATGCCTTCGGGCACATGATACTGCCGGAAAGCAATCGTGAACTCCTCCCAGCTGATGTCCTGTGGGTGCTCATGAGCGGTGTGATAGTTTTCCCACCATTCACGGCGGTTCCTTCAAGTCGATGAGAGGCGAGAGTACCCTCTCATTTCCTTCACACCGGGTAATGTGCAACTTCTCTCTATCGCCCTCACCAATCATCTCGCCTCCAATGGATTGGCATTCCCGAAAATGTAGGCGGTCGTGTCCTCATGAATTCGACGACTCGAGTGTGGCCTCTCAGCCTTTGGGTTGACTCGTTAACTTGGGCGGCGGGGCGGCAAGCGATGACTCTCTGATCTCGCCGCATCATGGCATTCATTAACGGAGTCTCATGCAGCAATAAAGGCTCCCAAGTTCTCGATATCAACTCGGCGGTGCGGTTGGGGTCCTCGCCTTCATCTCTAATGTTCCTACCGTGCGTGAACCACTCCCATTTCCTCCCTGGTTTCCACGAGTGTTCACCATCTGTCGATTGTTCCATGGTTTAGAGACGAGAGGGAAAATAAGAATAGACAAGTAATAGAATACTTATGCGGGGTCAAGGTGTAACACAAAATCTAACTTTATTACTTTATTAATATCGAGGTATGGTTGCTCACAATGCCTATGGGCCATGCAACACATACCCATCACACACAAGCATGAAAGAAGCAAATCAAACTAATATTCTGGAGTCAAACGCCTCTAAGGGTGACTCTTATTCCAAGACGCGACTCAACGCAGGAGTCTCAACTGCTAATCCTAGCGCTCACTCCTCTAGCCATCCCCCACCGGAACTTCCTGGTGGATACACCGGGTGTGCTTTGGTGTTCGGTACAAACCTATCCCAACGATCCTCCATTTGGATGCGCCTCCTGCACCGGCCAACCTCCACTTGGCTCGGCTTGACCTCCATGTGCTCGCTTCACTTCCATCGCTCGCTCTGTCATGCGGCTCGCCTTTGTGGCTTCTTCCGGTGCAGGTCGTAACTCCAAAGATCTGCTCGGCTCGTCCGTCAACGTTGTCTCAGCTCTCCAATCCTCTGGATAGAATGGGCCAAGTACTCACAGGTCTGCAACAGATGAGCCCTCGCTGCGTGAACTCGCCACGAGACCTCAGCCTCTGAACCGCCTCGTCTATAGCATCCTCTTGGCGATGACATATCCGCCGTGGGTGATCGTGGCATCCTCCTCCTCTATGGGCTCTCGGTTGTAGCGAGTGTCTCGCGTGGTGGTGACGAAACACCGTGCCATCCAACTCCCAGGGTAGGTACGAGCACCGCCTCATCGCCAGACGCGATGTCTCCTGGATCCCAGCATCAAATGACAGCCTCCTGGCAGTAATGCGGATGGGACGACTCGCCCTCGCCCTATCCCGAGCGTAAACCGTGATAGTGACATCCCAGGCAATATCCAGTCCTGCCCGATCCACAGTAGTCCCCCGGTAGATCGGCCTGTCATATCCTCCAAGCAGCTGCATCATACGCCAAAGCTCCGCGGCGTACCCTCCAGTGCGCTCACCAAAAGAGTGGATCATCCTCATCTGTCAAAGGTCACTCACGTGAAACTCAAATATTTTAAACAAAGCGTACATGCGATAAATTCAGCAGGGGGTATGAAAAGAAAGAAGGGATAAGTCGAGATTGCATTATCATCTTGGCACATTTTAGCTTTTAGAAAATAGTTTTATCCTCACTACGACCATTCTAACTAAGGGCGGCCCCTACGAAGATGGCTCGATACCACCTCTCGCTCGGGACCCGAACGCAAATCCGGACCCTCGTATTCAGCACTAGTCCAGATCACGCTTAGTGCACACAGCCTCAACATTGGTACATATCACACCATAACCAACTAAATAATAAGTACTTTAATTAAATACTCAAACTAGTTGATCGACCTTATGGTCAAGTTACAAGATCGCCTCAGGCTAAGAATTATTATTAAGTATTCAAATGCAACGAAATAAAATAAACTCGTGGCGCCAACCAATTTGCCACAAAATCGACCAGGGCTCGCTCCCTAGTTTGTCGGCTCCTCTGATACTCCTCCTCCCGAAAGGGTTTGCTTCTTCTTCAACTGAAGTTGTGTTGTTGTGGGGTGAGTACTTTGAGTACTCAAGAAGTCATGCAGAATGCAATTCTAATATTCTACATGCATGACTTAGTACAAAGGATAGGCTATGGTTCATGAGCAAGACAAAGATTTAAGAATAAAGAGTAATTTGCAAAGCAAAGAAACAAGAATAAGAATAGTAGCTTTCACAAACATTTTAATCACAATCATATTTCCATCCTATGACCAGTTCCTCATTACCAACCCAAGCATTTTCCATCAACAAGTCATTTTCATGAAAATCTAACCTTGATCAGAATCACCGAGCGATGCTCAATACGTGAGCACGGCTATTCAATAGGTTGTACACTCGCAGAGGTTATACACTTTACCCACAAGATACAACCAAATACCACCAAGGCAAATAACCAGTGAATTAAGCTTTTCCAAAGTTCCATCTAAACCCAAGACGCCTGCTAAAGGTTTCAACACCGAGGGACTGGTTACCACACCTGGGCCCCCCTCTTGCGCCATGTGAGTTCTCATTCCGCTTCTCCTGCCTCACACCACCACGACAGATACCAAAGAATAGATTTCCTGGTTTACTCACCTAAGCCCGTCCCATTACGGAGCTTGTGGTTGTATGAGAGACTTCAGCTCAAATGCTCGCAAGGTTAAGTCCTTAGTTGACCGAGGCAAGACTAACCAAGTGTAACTCAAATATCCAAAACCAATAAAACCAAATACGACCGCCCGATTGCCACTCTTGGCCCACTGTAAACAATCTTGCCATTTGCCCCAGCCTAAATCATTTTCCCACCCCGGTTCTTTACCATTGCACCACGTGCCATCATCAACTCAATAACACATGTCTCATTCACAAAGCATGTTCAATATCTCATTAAGTCAATATTTACTTTGGTATTTCCAAAATCATGAATTGTCCACGTGGCGTGGCTAAGCATACTACTTCGGTCTACTCAACCCATGTTGGCAATTAATTAATGTCCAACTATTAATCCACAACCTAGGGTGACAAATGATTCATGGCCTACAATTATTTACGACAAGGTGGCATACAGCAACTAGGCATTTAGCTAATCCCAAAATTCATTCAATCCAATTTTTACTAAATTAGCATGCAATAAATTAAATCAAAATAATTTTCTCTAATAGGTCAACATGATCAAACACAACTTGCCTTCAAAAAGTGCTGGTTCGGCTCCTGAACTTGCTCTCGGTCGAACTTCTCCTCGAAACCTTCGGGCACTTCAACGCCTCACGCATAGCGCAAATAAATAGCAATAAATAAATAAAACAGAGAGAAACTCAAGCCTAAAATTCAAATAAAATTCATAAACAGAAAGAGCTTGATTTTACAAATTTATAGAAATTGGAATCACTCAAATCGGAGTTAAAACGCATAAAAGTTATAAGCGCCAGAAGTTTCAAAATATATTTAAAATCAATATACCGAATTAAATAAATATTTTCTTTTTAGGAAAATCAATTATTGCGTCATCTGTGACACGTGTCGCCACAAGAGAGTGACACGTGGCCTCGCTGACGTCGTACCGACAAACTCCGTGATGGCGCCAAGACGACTCGCTTATCTCTCGACAAGTGGGTCCCACCGTGACGTCGGCATGACGTCGGCGGTGACGTCACACGCCGCGGTGCGTCGGTGGCGACGGTGGGCCCGTCTGTCGGCGTCTCATGCGCCACCGTGCTCGTGGGGCGACATGCGGGCGCCTTGTCGGCGTCTCATGCGCCTGATGAGCGTCGCGGTGAGATCGACATGTGGGTCCGCCTTGTCGCCACGCGCGTGCGATGAACGGCGACGCGGGCTCGGCGGTGGCCCTCGGATTTGCATCTAACGGCGGAGGTTAGAAGATGGGGTTCACTCGTTCTAAGGCGACGTGGGCTCACCTCACGGATGGGATGATGATCGTCCGTTGGCGGCTCGCGAACTTCGGCGGCGTTGCGGTGGCGCGCTTTGGCCGGAGAGGAGAGCGACGACGTCGCGGCGCGGCGTTTCCGTGGTCCTCCGGCGTCGCGGTGATGCTCCCGACGCGCGCGACGAGGTGAGTTCGGGTGGTAACGGCGACGGCGGAGAGTGACCGGCGGCGGCGAACGGCGCGAAGAACTTCGGCGGGTGGCTCGGCAACTTCGGCGAGCAGGCGGCGAGGGCGCTGCGTCTCGCGGCGTGAAGTGTCACGGATGGGTGCGGCGAGGTGAGGATCACGATCACGGTGGCGGCGCAATAAATAGCCCCCCGACGTCTGCGTGAAAAGCGCGAGACCGAGGCCCACGGCATGGCCGGGCGGAATCCATGGCGATTCGGATTGGGTGGCGTGGCATAGCGTAGGCCGTCGGATGGAGATCGAGCGGCCACCGCGTTAGGGTTTTTCGAGCTGGGCACACCGATCGCCCAATACTGTTCATCCGGATTTTAACTCTTTTTCCGATTAAAAATAATTCCCAAAATTCAAATAATTCATTTGGGGCTTTAAAAATACTAGAAAAATTCTGGAAAAATTCCCAAAAATATTTTAAGACATTTGTGACTCAAATAAAATATTTTCAGCAAAACTTTATCTTAACTTTTCCATTATTTAATTAATTTGCTAAATGGTTTAATTCAAAATAAATTCAAATAATTCCAAATAAATCCAAATAAATCCAAATAAACCCAAATAAATTCCAGAAATTCCCAAAAATTCAAAATACCATTTAAATGCAAGAAAAGCAAAAATTGGGGTGTTACAAGGACCGAGTTCATCCAGGGTATGAGTATGAGGGCTCCGATGATGCCACACGGGAGGTTTCTGAAGAAATTACTTCGGCGATGTTTTTCTGTCGTGTTTCTGACTTCTTTGCCCCAAACGAGAAGATCGTCGTTCCCGGAAAGCCAAGACCTTTTACAAAGTTGAATCCAGCGCCTCCGGTAAGGGCTTATTCGATGCCTTCTGGTACTGATTCTTCTAACTTTTATCTGAATCTTGATTTGGATGTGCCTTCACATTTGCAGGGACGTGATGCCTTCTTTTCCGATGCGCCATTACCTGAATTTCCCGTCCATAAGAGTGATAAGCGAAACTTCCCCGCCAGCATTCCTTCTGCCGCCCCAAGCGCGAAGCGAAGCAAGACGAGCGCACCCGGTGATGATCCAACCAGGAAGGGAAAAGCTCCGATTGTTCGCAAGGCCAAGCGGAAGCAGTCGGATAAAGGTTTACCCCGATCGGGGTTGGTCCGGACCCCGTGCCGCATCGACCTCCTCCCCCAACTTCTTCTTCTTCTTCTTCGAGCGAGTCAGTGGAACCCGAGGTGTTTAAACCCTCGGCCCCACCTTCAGTGGAAAGTGTGCCTTCACCCGCTGCGCCGACCGAGCTCCTTGTCCACCGCTGGCGAGGTGTGCCCGCGGAACTCCTCTTGCGCACTTCTTCCACTCGGAGGGTTTAAAGTGCAAGATAACAAGATCCAACGAGTTGGATTTCCTCGCTAGTCTTTCCTCGCTCCCACGGATTATGTCCCGATCGCTTCTTCTCGAGGATCCTGTTGATGAAGTTCTTCATGAAACGTCGCCTCTGGAGCCTCCAAATGTTGTCGGCGGTAGTGCTGCTCGGGCAGAGGCCGAGCGCCGATTGATCTCAGGCCTACGCTCTTAGTGCTACCGGAACCAATCGGGCGGTGCCCCAACACCCCCAAGGCCACGGCAACGAGTGCTTTGAGCCGAGTGACTCCTTCGCTTTTCCTTCCCTGCCGACCGCTCACACAGATCCCCGTTGATGCTACTGCTCCTTTGTCACCAGAAGATCATCCCACCTCCCTCACCACCACCACTGTCGTGCGAAATCCTCAGCCCCCAAAATCTCAGGCGGGCTGCGTTTACGGATGATGATGGTGACATAGTTCTTTTGGATGGCGAGGTCAAAGGTCAGGATTGGGAGTCGTTCTTCGATGCTGCCCGCGAGTGTTGGTGCCTTGGCAATGTGAGTTGTTTGCGCCGCGCTTTCTTTGAAAGTCTTCTTTTTTCCCTAAAGCCTAACATTGCTTTGCCGTTTTCAGCGCCTGTCATCTTTTGCCAAGGACCGGAACTTCCTTCTTCAAAAATTATTTCCAAGGATGAAAATGAGGAAGGATTACGCTGAGGAGGTTGAGCAGATTTGCACTGAGTTTGAGGCGGAGCTCACACGCACCCGCGTGGCAAATCGAGAGGAACTGGAAAGACTTCGAAGTCGCATCCAGTCCCTCGAGGCAGAGAAATTGAACTTGACCAGTCTTTCTGATGGTAATCTTTTTGTCCGAGTGCCCTAGGCTCCGACTTTACCCTTCGTCTTCTGATGCCCCTCCTTCATCTTTTGTCGATTCGGAGAAGCTCGAATCCTCTCTTTCTAACGAAGAAGGCGAAGAAAGTGAAGAGAACGCCAAAGAACAAGTGGCTGTGACAAGAGAATTGGAAGGTGTACTTTTGGTCTTGTCTTTTATCCTGTCGTCCCTTTTTCTTTTAGCGCTTCAGGACTTACCCGACTGTATCTCTGCGATGCATCGGGTCAACTCGCAAAGCAAGACCTGGGGCTCTTGATGATAAGATCAAAAGTACTGAAGCGAGGGTTGACCGTCTCCAATTGGGCTCTGAAAGGATGCTACGAATCCTGGGTCCTGATGAAGCCGGCACCAGTGGTGTCCCCTATGACGCTGATATCACAATTCGGTCGAAGAAGCCCCCAAGAAGCCGACGCGCGACTTGGAGGACATTACAATCGAAATACCGCCGTGTCTTGGCGATCCTGAAGTCCTTGTATCCGGGTGGAGCTCGAGGTCAAGGAGGGATTTGCCCGCTCTGTTGATGACGATCAAGCGCTTGCCCTTATGGATGAAGTCAAGGATACTGCTTATACATCGCTTTTGTTAAAAACACGGACTCGGGTCCGTGTAGTCTTCTGTTTGTACTGAACTTATCCTGTGTTTTTTTGCTGTTCCTTCGGGATAATTGTTCTATTGTTGAAAAATGTTTCCTCTGGGCCTGAATCTGTTTTGCGGAAATGCTTAGCCGCTGCCTTAATGTACTTCGCTAATTCTCGGCCCATTAGGGGGCATAGCTGGCGTCTTGGCCCGTTTATGAAGTCTTTGATCATCATGACGTCTGACACCCCTCGAGACACGTGCGACGTTACATTCGACGCACCCTGAAGGTGAATCGTTCCCGCCTCCATGCCAAGCGTCGCCTTGAGTCGGAGCGAGTCTCTCTCGAGCGTGAGCGCTTGCCCCTTATAAGAGTGTACTTAGCCTCGATCTTGGCGATTTGCAGCGCACTACCATTCTCCGCCGGCTCGTTCTTCTTCATTTCTTCAGGAACTTCTCCTTGTTTCTTTGAAACACTCGACTGTTAGCCTTCTTCTTTGCTTGATTTCTTCGCTTTTCCGTGCTTGTGGAATTGTGACCGCCGGCTGATCGCTCGCCTTTTTGCAGGTTGCCTTCTTCTTCTTCATGGATTCTTCCTCTTCTTACGAGGATCTCTCTCCTATCTCTCTCCTCCAGAGTCCCGGGTCCGCCGGTGGCGCTTATGGATCGAGAACCTGCTCCATGACTTTTGGGGCAGCGCGCCTCGTGAGCCCGAGGACTTACCTTGCGAGCTCTGGGCTGCGTACGACCTCGCCATGGTGGAGGCCGCGGAGCAGGAGGCCGTCGCCCGGGATGCCACCGCCGTTGACGCCCTGATCGAGGTCGTTCCTAGGCTCATCAGAGCTAGGGATGCCCTCATCGCGACAATGGCATGCATGCGGAGGAGTAGTTTTTTATCTCCGTAAGGAAAGTAGTACTTTTGTTGTCGTTTAGATAGCGCTTTTGTTGTATAAATCTTCCATGGTCTTTGAACGATGCTGGACTTTTGTAAGACTGTTTTGGCTGCAACTTGCCATTTCCTTTTCCTTGCTTAGGTCTTTTCGACTTTTCCCGAGTGGTTTTCATCCTCCCTTATGTTTAAGCACCTTGTGTGATTAGTATAGCCCCCGAGCATTGCGAGTTGGCGCTTTGGCCTTTTCCCTCAAGCATGCCTTTCATTAGGTAACTAGACTTTTTTCGTCCGGGGTTTCACAATCGAGGGTATAGAGCACTCGGATTTTAGTCGTGACCATAGGGAAAAGAAAAAAGATAGGAGCTGATATGCAAGCGAGGTTGCACATGTCAAAGACTATTAGGTGTAGCCCCGACTTCTTCGCTAATTGAGAAACAATTGAGTAGCAAGTCAATTGAATAAAGATTCTGACATATGACATCTCTTTAAACAGATAATCCTCCAGTCGAGTTGCGCATGCGCAACACTATTAGGTGTAGCCCCCGACTTACTGCTTAATTGAGAAACAACTGAGTAGTAAGTCTAGGAAAAGATTCAATATCCACAGAACATTTTAGGAGTAAAAACGACGTAGCTGCTCTATGTTCCATGAGTTACTGATGATGGCGCCGTCTTCTCGCTTAAGCCTGTAAGCTCCCGGACGCGTCACTTCGTCGACGATGTAGGGTCCTTCCCAATTCGGAGATAACTTGTGCTCGTGCTTCTGGCTCTTCATTAGGACCAAATCGCCTTTGGAGAATGCTCGATTTCGGACGTTTCGGTCATGATAGCAAATAAGCAGAACTGGAGGTATTTGGCCGACCGACATGGCGACTTCCTTGCCTCCTCCAATCGATCAATGTCTTCCATTCTGCTTTCTTCCGACTCGGCCTCCTTGAAATTCCGTGCACCAGGATCCGAAGGTCAACTTCGATGGGTAGAACCGCTTCGAGCCAGAGACCGTGAAAAAGGTGACCGCCTGGTTGCCTGTGGGTGGTTCTCGGCCCAGAGTACCGGCAATTCTTTTACCCATCGGGTGGCGACGAGGGTGAGCGATTCAGAAGATACGTGCCTTTAAGCCTCAGAGCACCATGCCGCTTGTTCTTTCTACGACCATTGCTCTTTGATGAGCCACGGAGGCGAAACAAACTTTGATGCCAAGCTCGTCACACCAATCTTGAAATTCTTCTCCTCGGAATTGGGTTCCATTGTCCGTGATAATCCTGTTTGGTACGCTGAATCTTACGACGATCTCCTGAAAAAACTCTCTGGCCTTAGCCGCTGTGATTGTAGCTACTAGTTTTGCTTCTATCCACTTAGTGAATTTATCGACGGCGACAAAGAGATGAGTGAAGCCGCCTTGAGCTTTCTTCAATGGGCCGACCATGTCGAGCCCCCAGACTGCGAACGGCCAAGTGATCGAAATTGTCTGCAGCTTCTGAGCGGGCACGTGTATTTGGCGGGCAAAAAACTGGCATCCTTCACAGGTTCGGACGATGTCTTCCGCATCAGTCATAGCAATCGGCCAGAAGAAGCCTTGTCGATATGCCTTGCCCACCAGAGTGCTTGACGCCTGCGTGATGCCCACATGATTCTCGAGTGGATTTCTCTGAGTAGATTTCTTCCTTCTTGCTCGATATGCATCGCCTTAGAACTCCGGAGGCACTTTTTTCAAACAATTCTTCGCCTACTATCAATGTAATTCTTGGCCGTGTCGCGAGATCGCTTCGCTTCGTCGGTCTTACGGAAGTTCATCCTTCAACAAGTAATCGAGAAAAGGAGCCGTCCAATCTGCGTTGATGGCCAAGACCTCTGCTTCAATGGGTGTTTCTTTGCCTTGTTCCTGCTTTGGGCTTATTGAAGGCTTATGGAGTTCTTCGACAAACACACCGGCTGGTACTGTTGCCCGAGTGGATCCTAGCCTTGCCAATTCGTCTGCTGCTTCGTTGTCACGTCGGAGTACGTGAATAAGTTCCAGCCCATCGAACTTGCCTTCTAACTTCCGTAGCTCCTGGCAATAGGCTGCCATGTTGTCTTCTACGCACGACCACTCCTTTTGTACTTGATTAATTACCAGCATGGAGTCGCCCCGAATAGTTAGCCGCCGGACACCGAGGGATATCGCAATGCGAAGCCCGTGGATGAGTGCCTCGTACTCGGCGGCATTGTTTGATGCCGGGAAGTGGATCTGGAGGACGTATTTTAGGCGCTCACCTGTTGGAGAGATGAGGACCACGCCGGCTCCTACGCCGTTGAGCATGAGGGAGCCGTCAAAATACATCGTCCAGTACTCCAGCTCTTCAGTAGTCGTCGGAGTTTGCAATTCTGTCCATTCGGCGGTGAAGTCGGCAAGTATTTGAGACTTTATTGCCGTTCGCGGCCTGAAAGAGATTTCAAAGGCCCCGAGCTCGACTGCCCATTTCGCGATCCTCTCGGTGGCCTCCCGGTTGTGGAATATGTCCCCAAGCGGAAAAGTGGTGACCACCGTGATTGAATGTTCTTGGAAGTAATGCTTGAGTTTATGTGAGGCGAGCAATACGGTTGTACAATAGTTTTGTACCGTGGGTAGCGCACCTTGATTCTCCCAACACCTCGCCGATAAAATAAACCGTCATTGGATCTTCTGGAGGTGCCCTTCTTCCTTCCGCTCTGCAACGATTGCAGCGCTGACTACATGAGTTGTCGCGGCAATGTAGAGTAAAAGGGGCTCTTCGGGCATTGGAGGGACCAGCACAGGTGGGGATGATAAGAATATCTTTAGTTCTTCGAAAGCTTGTTGTGCTTCGGAGGTCCATTGAAAGTTACCCTACTTCTTTAGAAGTTTAAAAAAGGGCATTCCTCGAGATCCTAGCCGAGAGATGAATCTGCCGAGTGCCACCATGCATCCGGTGAGCTTACGACGCCCTTCTTGACCGGTTGGAGGTTTCATTTTCAAAATTGCACCGATCTTTTCTAGGTTTGCCTCGATGCCGCTACAGGACACAATAAACCGAGTAACTTTCTCCGACGGACTCAAAAACACATTTTTCGATTCAGCCATTTTGTAAGCCCTTAGGCTTTCGGGTTCCGCTAAGTCGATATGAGGTCTTCTTCGCATCGGTGTTGACAACGACGTCGTCGACATATGCCTCCACGCTATGCCCGATCGGGAGTGAAAACATCGCCGATTATGCGCTGATAAGTAGCGCCAGCGTTTTTCAAACCGAATGGCATCGTGGCGAAAGCGTATCGCGCCAAACGGAGTAATGAACGAGGTCTTGATCGCGCTTCTTCTTTAGCTCGATTTTGTGATATCTGAATAAGCATCCAGAAACGAGGAGTTCATAGCCCGCCGTCAATCTACCACTTGGTCTATCTGGCTGGCCGAAGGATCTTTCGGCAAGCCTTGTTGAGATCGGTATAATCAACGCATTACGCGCCACTTTTTATTCTTTTCTTTAACAAGCCTTTGGGTTCGCCAAATCGACCGGGATGGTACACTTTTTTTATGAAACCCGCTTTGCTAAAAGCTTTGTGATCTCTTCCTAATGGCTTTTTTTCTGTCTTGAGCAAATCTTCGGAGCCGTTGCTTGATGGGCTTGGCCTTTTCGTCAACGTTCAAAGAGTGCTCGATCACCTCTCTGGGAACACCGGGCATATCGGATGGTTTCCACGCGAAGATGTCTCGGTTGGCCCGAAGAAAGGTGACGAGCGCGTTTTCCTATTTGGGGGCGAGGCCTGTCCCGATCAGAGCTGTCTGGGCCGAGTTGGATGGGTCGAGGATTACCTTTTTGACCCCCTCATCAGGTTTTAGGCTTGCCCTGATCTGCTTCTTGGCCGGTATTTCTCCTTCGTCTTCTTGGTGTGCGGCTGTCTGCCGGATCTTCTCTCTGTCATCTGCCACCTCTTGAGCTTCGGCCATCTCGCAGCTTTCTCTGTCGCAGACGAACGATTGTTTGACATCACCACGTATTGAAATGATGCCCTTTGGTCCTGGCATCTTCATGATGAGATAAGTATAATGTGGTACAGCCATGAATCTGGCCAGGCCAGGTCTTCCTAAGATGGCGTGATATGCCGTCTGAAAGTCGGCCACTTCAAAGTTGAGGTACTCGGTCCGAAAATTCTCCTTGGTTCCAAACGTGACCGGCAAGGTGATTTGGCCGAGTGGTACCGAAGAAGTTCCGGGAATTACTCCATGGAATGGTGATGAGCCCCGCTTTAACTCGGAACGGGGAATCTTCATATCGTCAAAAGTTTTGGAGAAGAGAACATTAAGCCCACTGCCTCCATCGACCAGCACCCTCTTGAGTTTAACATTGCGCACCACCGGGTCCAACACCAGCGGGAATCTTCCGGGATAGGGGATGTGATCTGGATGATCCGAACGGTCAAAGGTAATGGGTGCCTCGGACCATCAGAGATACTAGGGAGCTGCTGGCATGACGGCGTTGACATCCCTGGCCGTGAGTTTTTGCTTCCGCTTTGACTCGTAAGCCATTGAGCCTCCGTAGATGTAATTGAGCTCCCGTTCCATCTTTTGATATTCGCCCTCGTCATCTTCAGGGGAATCTTGCTTTTTCTTATCTTCTTCTTTTGCTTCGCCTCTGGCTGGTCGCTTTCTGGATTCCTTGGCAAATCTCCTCAAAGTGAAGCAATCTTTTTGCGCATGTTTGCCTTTCGATGAAAAGGGCAAATAGCTTCCATTACCGTGTCGTAGTCGCTTGCAGGCGTGGCGGCGCTGGTGCCGCCTTGCTTTCGGTTGCCGCCACTATTTCTTCTGCTTCGCTTCTGTCCGCTGCCTTGACGACTCGGCATAATCCTTCCTATCTCTTTGTCGTGGGCGATCGTCTTGTCGTTCGGCCAATGCATCTGAGGCTGTCGCATAACGATCCGCCAGCTCGAACATCTCCCTTACAGTGGACGGCGGTTTTCGGGACATCTTTTTGATTAGGTCGGGGTCGTTGACACCCTTCTGGAATGCTGCGATGACTGCCGCTTCCGAGATGTCCCTGATCGTATTCTTTTTTTGCATGAAGCGCCGGATGAATTCTCGGAGTGTTTCATTCTTTTTCTAAGCGGGTAGTACATGTCCCATTGCGCCTGTGTCGCCGTAAGTGCCCCGGAAGTTGGTGATGAATTGCTCACAAAGATCCTCCCAGGAATCTATGGAATTCGCTGGAAGTCCTGTAAGCCATGCTTGAGTCGAAGAGGTGAGCATGACTGGAAGGTAATTAGCCATCACATTGCGATCACCCCCGGCAGCCATGATCGCAAGAGAGTAAACTTGGAGCCAAGCTTTAGGATCTCTTTCTCCATCAAATTTGGTGATGCTCTTCGGGTTGAATCCTTCGGGCCAGACCACTCGGCGAAGGCGAGGGGTGAAAGCCCGGATGCCCTCAATAGGGCCGTCGTTGCGCCTTCGTGGAGAACGTTGATAGGGTGACTTAGCTCGTCGGTCTTCGTTTTCCCCTCCACAATAGCGGGGATTATTACGGTGATCGTCCCGATCGTCATGGCCAATGCCAAAACGTTAAGTAGTTATCTCGCGCCTCGGGCTTCTTCATCTTCCCGTCCACGCCGTCTCGGCGTTTAAATCCACGCGAAGTCCCGCCATAATCTTTGCTGCTGCCTTCCCCGCAAAGCTCTCGCTGTGGCGATCAGTGAGCCGTATTGTCGCTAGCGACCGCGAGTTGACGAGGTGAGTACGACACGCTCCTCCCGGTGTTGCTGAATCTGCCGCCGCCACCATAACTGAACTCAGGCTACGATCGGGCGGCGGGGCTATCGAGACCAAGCAAAGGCCCTAAAGTATCGGGAGCGTTTTGGAGGCCACGATGTTATTGAGAGAGTATGGAAAACCGATTGGTTCCCCATTTTTGTCTGCAAGATTTCTTCATTAACGTTGCGGGCTCTGTTCTGGAGGAGCTTCGCATGCCCTTCTTGATAACAACGGTCTTCTTCCGCCGCGTTTGCTGCATCTTTTTGTTGCTGGGATTTCGTTCGCTGCTCCTCGATTACGAAAATGCTGCGAAAGCTCTGGAAATCTTCCGCTCCACCTTCTGAATCAGGGGAACAAGAAGATGAGTTGTTCTGACTTTTAATTCCGAGTGGTTTCTTAACACCTTTGACCACTCGGGATTCTCCATCAGCCGGTTCCAGCTCCAGACGAGGTCCGGCCCTTTGGCTTACCGTCCCAAGACAGATGGCCTTGACCGTTCCCGATCCGAGTGGTTGTCCGGCTAAGGGAACCTCAGAATTGCTTCCGGATTGGAACTGATCCGAATCCGAAAGGGAGAGATGGCCAAGATAAATCGGCGATGAAATCTAGACTTCAAGCAAAACGCTGGCCGGCACGGCGAAGGCTACGCTCTTGGTGAAGATCGCCATCGAAGCTTGCCAAGATTGATCCTAGCGCAGCCCTACCGCGCACTAACCGCCGAGGTTTGTTACCGATAATAACTAAAAGGCTAAGCTGGATCGGGAACTCGATGGTAGCACAAGACACACGATGTATACAGGTTCGGGCTCTCTCGGTGGAGATAATACCCTAGTCCTGTGCTCTGGGATTATGATTGGCTAGCTTATTTGCTGATGATGTTGTCTGTTGATGGTTCCCCGCCCCTCCCTTTATATAGCAGAGAAGGGCGGTTACAATAAGGAATCCCACTCGGATACGAGATGGAAATTGCACCTTCATATCTATCCGACTCTATATCAGTTTGGATTACAATCATCCTTTGCCTAATACGACTCGATTTCCTTATCTGGGATTTGCTCTGATTCTTTATATCTCGCCACGGCAAGATGCCTCGATCCTCCGTGAGTCGGCTGGCCTAGTTTAAACTTGGTTGGGCCTTGCAGGTCTGCCTTGTAGGTCCCCGGGGTATATATTCCCCACAGGTACGTCCACTGGTCAAGTGGCTAGCACATCCTAAGTGGACGAATTGGTGGTACAGGAGTAACAACATCAAGCTGGCTAGTTCGGTCCTCACGCACTAGATAGCTCGACAATCCCTAGTTCTTCGACAGTTGACTACTGCAGGGGCTCAACCTAGCAGCCATCTATTGAGGCATTGTTGTCCCCCTCGGTCCTGTAGCCTCCCACTAGTCCACGCTATCATCAACATGTGGATCTTGGACTGCAACAAAGATGTCACAAAATTGAAATAACTTGACAAATTCATGCCAATGACATGATAGAGGAAATATTAACACAAAGTTTATCTGGATGATGCCACCTAGAGACCCCGACACATCTATAGGACGTAGAGTGCATGCGTGCACTATTCACCCTATGCTATTGCCAACACATGGACCACATATCGTAGAAGTATGTGCATGCCCCTGCACCACGTCCTCCTCCCTAAGCCTCATGCAATACATAATCTTAGCGATGCACTTTATCCTATCCTGAATCAGCCAACCGTGGCTCTTAGTTCAACCATATGAGTTGCAATGTGTCCCCAAGGATGAGGTGAGATAGAAGAGAGGTAGCCTCCTTGTATGCCTCCCAGGCAAGATCGATCTGTGTAGGAAGGAAACATGTTAGAATCAAAGCAACCATAAGCATTGTGTGAGTTTATAATGCAAAGTCATGTTGTGTGTTATCTTGATCGGCGATGGAAGCGAGTCATTTGGGTGGGGTAGGTGTCTCCTATCATAGCAATGTACCTCGAAGGGTCTTCTACAACATGCACGACCTGAATGTATATGTGTTTGTGATACCACTCGATGTAGGCATCGTATGTCACATAGTCTTAGGGGGTAGCCTGCTAGTGGACATCCTGCAATGCAAATGCCCATTGATGAACATGTGGCTACATGCGTTTGACCCAACCTGCACGTCTTGTTATACCCTTGTGCATGTGCCTACGAAAAAGATGAAAACACGGATGTTACTAATTCATAACTTCCATGAGACATCTATGGGAACATGAGAAAATGTGACACTCACCCATGGATGTTTGCTGGCACAGGGTCACCTGTATGGATGGGGAAGGCTTATCAGAGTCTAAATTGTCACATCATCTGGTGAACAACGTACATCTTGACAAAGACATTGTACACTAGGTGATGATGTGTTAGTCAAAAGTTGTGTCATGGGTGCACTACATGTATAGCCCCTACAGTGCATGGATGCCGACAACCACCAAATGTACACTCTCCAGATGACATAGTCCTTGGTGAGCTAGTCGAGCATCAGGTTGTACTCAGGTTATGATGCATGTGAGGTCACAGCCATGAAAGCCTGCTGCAAAAGAAGTGGTTCAAGTGAAAGTTAGTACTTTCATGGCAAATTATAGTATGAATAATTTGTGAAAAGGAAGATACTAACCCATCGGTGACACCACAATATACCCATGGTAGGATAGTCATTGTTGTCACCGTTACCATGTAGAAGACAACCCGTAATAGCTCAACTCAATATGTTGTTGTCCGATCTATAAGTGCTTGAATGACCACAGCTTGCAATAGGAGAGGGCTTCGGTGGTGTTGAGTTATACCCCACACGCCACATTAATCAATATTAATTGTGGGTGCTAGTAAAGTCCCTATAACCGGCATTAATCGGTTGCATGCCTTGGAACCTCGTGAGCAACTGAGATCGCCAATTCAGGTCTATGTCGTAAGGCACAACTACATCCCATGTATAGGGGAGACCAGTCAAGTCACTCATGTCCTCCATCGTCGGTACCATCTCCCTACACGACAAGTGGAAGGTCTGCGTCTCTGGTCGTCAACAGTCAACAAGCACCATGAGTAGGCACCTATCATACGGAAACCTCTAGGAGGCACCACGCTTGTGCTGGGCATCTGCGACTGTGGCCTCCACCATCCTAGCTAGAGGGAGCAATCCAGAGGCTCTCAACATGTGTAAACATATTTTGAAAATATCAGTACGAAATAAGCACACGCAAGAATCTCTAAACGTAACTAAGTCCACATGCCTGGAAATCCAACACGGGTCGATCCTCCATGCCCACATCGAGGTGTGCAGCCGTAATGAGCCAAGCTTGATGGATGCCTCACCGTGCGAAGGTGTCATAGTCTCAAAGTGGTTGCAGTGTGTGGTGTCAATGACCAATTCGAGCAACTCGTAGTGCCACTCTTCAGCTACTGCATCATCCTCCACACCTGTCATCAAAAGCTCAAATGTTAGTCCGACATAAAGTAAAAGTACAGGTACACATATAGGTATAGATATATAACACAACGTAAAACTAACAGTGCAAGAAATGAATGAACACCATATTGGTACAACTTAGCTCACACTTAAAGGTACAATATAGTTCTTATCATACAACATTTTGACATAGTTCGTACATCACATCATTGTTTACATCACCACACATAACAAATGAACTAGTACTACAACATAGTTCTTACGATGCAACATTTTTGATATAATTCGTACATCACGACATAAAACAAATGCACTACAAGTTCTACATAGTTCTTATGATATAATATTTTACATATAGTTCAATTTGCGATGGCACCATGGCTACCACCATCCATAGAGCTTCCAGCAAACCCATGCACATGGTATTCTTCTTCTTTGTGTTGGCCTCTCATCCTAGGGCAATATTTGAAAGTGTACCTCGTCTTCTTGCAAATGGAGTATCTCTTCACATGATGCCCTGATTATGATGCATCCATGTCATTCCTGATACGTTGGGTTTTGCGACGACCAACTACATTTAGCCTTTGTAGGTCAGGAACCCACCGTATCCACTCCAGGTTACCATCAATGTTTCCTTCATGAAATATTCTAACCTAAATTTTGATGGGATCCTATCGAACTATTGAGTAGGCAGCCATCACGTGTGCACACATCCTGTGTAATAGATAGGTCTTGTTGTATATGCAAGAAAATCGCACCTCCCAAGGATGCACTTTCGTGAATAAGTTTCTCAGCTTCATCCCACAAATGCCTTTCTACCTACACAAGACCTCAAAACAAAGCTCCTTGATGCCCATTTTGAACGTTCTATGAGTCTCCCCCTTCTGGTTTTCTTGTTTCATGTATCTACTGATCATACTGATGTACTTTAGTTAGAGATCAAACATGGAGACTAACGCCACGACATGACGATCAACAAAGTATTTCGTAATACCACGTAGAACTCCCTTTACAATAGCTATCAAAGGTATAGGCCTTAGATTGCACACACTCAATTGTATATCTCAGCCAGGTTGGTGATCATGACACCATAACTAGCATTGTCGATGTTGTAAATCATTGCCCACTTCTCCCTAGACTAATGCTCGATCCACCGTTAGAAGCATTTCATCTAGCACAACAAGGAGCTTTTCCAGGCCAGTAGGGGCTACTTTGATGTCTCTCTTTGTATGCTTCCTTATGAGTTCATTCAGCTTCTTCTGTAGTGCATCAAACTTTCTCTGCTAATTCTGAACTCACATCCTTTTGAAATGCTTCGTGAGGTCCTTGTTCCTAAATTGCTTGTAGAAGTTGGCACACATGTACCTCTTGCACCACCTACTCGTGAAATGTGAGCCATGGCTAGGGCTCATCTTGCACTTGCTATAGCAGCACAATCACCTTCAATAAGCTATGATGTTGATCATGTATGGTACAAACTTCAGAAGCCGCTCTCCCACAACACCAGCTTTTACATCCGCGAAAACCACAAATAACTATCAATATTCTCGCTCTCCACAAATGCAAGTACAATGGGAAGAATCTAGTTGTTGCTATCTACTCCAATGGTAGTCAATATCTGGTCATTATACTTCATAGATAGAAAGGTGCCATCCACATAAAGCAATGGACAATAATGTCTAAACGCATTGATGCACATACCAAAAGCGAAGAATGCTCGCTAAATACCATCTTCTCAAGAAAGCACTTGGAAGGCTGTTTGAAAATATTGACAAAAGTCTCAACATTTCGTTCTTGTATGACTCAAAGCATATCAAGTAGGTTGTGGTAGGAGTCTTCATATATATCGAACCTTACTTGTAGCACCTTCTATTTCGCCCTCCAAGCTTTTGTAGAGCTTATTATGTACTAGAATCTCTACTCTATTGCAAGTATAATGAAACACGGCTCCAAATTGACGTTGCTTACAATCTCTCCATACATTGCATTTGCAACAAAATCTAAAGACACACTTCTATGGGATTGCATAGACTCCATCACCACATATGAGTGTGGAACGACTATAGAGCACTTCCATAGGGTGTCCCACTGGTATGCATGGACACACCATGGGCATCCCTCTATCTCACACTTTACGTCATACACAAGCTGCATCAACTTTACTACCTTAAATATCATCCGCAATGGCACTGCCTAGGACTTTATTGCTTCCTACACCTCCGCATTACTTTTTTGCATCGCTCCTTATCTGACCTCATTGATGAGGACATCCATTCCACTTATATAACCACACCTACTGCTCCTCAACAAGGACCAATCACTAGAGCACGTGCTTATCAACTTAATTATCAGGTAACTTCATTTCTCAAAGTGCACTTATATTCTATAAACTCTAAGATACTACTTGGTGTACATGATATTATTCTAATTAGGAATTAAGGTCCTTGTATGGTGAAAAGACATAAGAATATTAACACTAGGAGAACCAATAGAGATGATGGCAAAACAAAAGCTTGGAGGAGATCTAAAGAATGGCTACTACACTCAATTGAAGCCACCATGATTCTATATTGAAGGATGGCCGAATCCCCCATGACTATTTGCTTCGGCCAGTAACTCCGAACACCTAGATTTATTTTCAATTAAAGAATATGCTGCTATGCCACTTTATTTAGGCCTAGACCTATGTATTCGGTTAGAGTCCAAGGGGGGAAGGATTCCTTTTCAGCTTCCCTATTTTGGCCTCACCCCCTCCTTTCTCCTCTTCCTTATAAGCTAGTTGCAACCCTAGAGAGATGGGTTTTTGTTTAGTTCTAGTTTTCCTTCTTGAAACTATTTAGTATTCTCTTGTTTGGCTAGACCAACAACAATATTGTGCTTCAGAACCCTACATCAATATTAGTACCTCGATTATATTAGCAATTTTAAATTGCTATTTATTTTGTTCTTGCTTGTTCTTCGATTGCTTATAGGAATTGATCCTCGAGATCAGGTCAATCGTGCTTCTAGCTAGGTCGATAATAATCCTAGAGTTGGTTCAGCAATTGCTTAGTGTATTAGTCATGTACAGTTGGTAGCCAAATCATGAGAATCGTCTCCACAAATCATAGATATCCTTCTCACAGAAAAATCGGGGCCCATCAAGCCACATCACTAATTCTAGTGGTATTCCCAAGCAACCTCCTCACCTTCACTGACTACTAGCTTTTCAAACAGGTATGCATCCCACTTCGTCGGAAGCCCCTTCTAACATCCAACTTACTCATCAATACAACATGAAAGATCATGTGGAGGTCTACCCATGTTGGTGATGAGTATTTGACTAAATTTGAGTTGGTATGCTCCAGTTTGAGTTTGATTTGAATTAGATTTTTAATTTGAAGCAATTTTAGTTTTGGCTACCTTTTACAGTGCTACCGGCCATGGTAGAGTAATGCTACCAGCCGAGCGGTAGCACCGGACCCCAGAGCGGTGTGGAAAAACCTGAGAGGGTATATTTAGGGGGATCAGGTAACCCCGTGCTACCGCCCATGTCAGCACGGTGCTACCTGTGGAGCGGTAGCACCGGCTCAAGTGGTCGGTGTGAAATTTCCAGAGAAGGTGTATTGATGGTATTGATGTAGAGCGGTGCTACCGGCCTAGGGGCGGTAGCACCGGTCCTTCTAAGCGTGATTAATATAATTAATAATTTTGTGATGATTATTACATATCTTTTTGGATATTGCGATGTGATAGGTTTTTCTTATCTTTGATGGTTGCAGGACGATAGTGCTAGGTCATGGTAAGGCGGAGGATGACCAGGATTAGACGAAGAGCGCCGGAGGTCCTGGCAGTCGAGGATCACCAAAAGATGATCAGAGACAGAGTTTGGGCAAGCCTAGAAGACAAGGAAAGGGAAAGATGCTAGCTATATGTCGCGTGGATCAAGGAGGTCCATCGAATCACGGTCTAGTTGATAGGATAATGGGTCTAGTTAGTGTACTTTGAAAATCGTGCAAGAAAACCCGTTATGTGTGTGGGTTTTGGGTTAGCCCTTGCATGGTTGTATGAGTGGGTTCATCCTAGCCCTTGATGAAGTGTTTTAGGGTTGAGGGACTCGTCCAAGGGTGGTAGGTGGCCCAAGAGTAGTATAAATAGGGGGAAAGGGGTAGCCTTCTCTTCTTGAAAGTTTTAGAGGTTTTATGCTCCTTTGAGCTTTTGCCCACCTTGTTGTGAGGCTTTATAAACCTTCCCTTCCAAAAATGCAAATCATTTTCTTCTATGCTTGATTTAATTTACACATTTATATTATGTCTTAAATTCTGCATTTACTTTCTCGCAATTTACATTTACGCAATTTGGATTTGACTCCCCTCCTTCTACATACTTTTCTTCTTGTGCTAAGGATGGTGATTGATGGATGAATCTTCTTCAGATCATATCTCAATCATCTAGGCAAATCCATGCAACTTTCTTGCGAAAAACCGATTTTGTGCTCTTGAGTGAATGATTCTTGAAAATCACATTCTTGAAAGTTTTGACTTGAGTTCTTACTTGCCATGACATGTGAAAAACTATCTAAGATCATCTTGATCACCAAAACCCCACGAGCAAGTATTAGATCGATTTCTTGAACTTTTCACGAACTTGGTGTGTTCTTCCTTCTAAGAGAAAAAGCTCAAAACTTTAACATCAATCCTTGTGATTGAAGGTTGGAACAAGTTCCTGATATCTTTAGGATCACATCTACCAAGTTTCGTGAGTTTTTGTCTAGCCAATCAAAAGATTCCTCAAGTTTTGCTTTTGACTTATGCTATTTTTCAAGCTGTTCTTCAGCTATTCTTGAGCCTGGTGCTATCGGCCCTCAAGCGGTGCTACCGGCCACCTAGCGGTAACACTAGTCATACAGGACAGACCTCATTTCCTTTGTCTCTTTTTGAGTGTTTTCTTTGATGGCTTGTTTGGATTATTTTGTGTAGGGAAAAATTTTATTTTGGGATCATTTACCCCCTCTGATCGCCATCTCGATCCATCACAACATTTATGATCTAACAATGCCTCATAGTCACATTCTTCGGCCTCTATTCGTTCCACCAAGACTTCGATCTATTCAACTTCTTCAACAATGCCCATAAGTTCCTGCACCTTTGGTATGAAAATATCTACCATCTTGGCTTGTATTGAGTTGTCATTGCCTCCCATATCATGGCTTAAGAAGCACAAGTGACTGCGGCTCAACTACTCAATTTCTTCAGCTTCATTGTTGATGGCATATTCATACATCACATGAACTAAAGAGACTTTCTCAAATGCTTGGGCCAACTACACTAGAAGCCATACTTGATCGTTCACCAATTGTATGTACAAGCTCCACGACTTCGCCCCTTCAATTCCACTAACTCTACATATGTGCATTGCCATGCACAAGTATCAATGATGTGCAACTTCAGATCATGCAACGCATGGTCCAACGAGAATAGCTGGTACAACCATCTCACAATAGTACCCTAGGGACACTGGTTTGCACATGACAGGCTAGCTGTCACACTTGAAAAATGATCCAATTCAATCCCTTCTGCACTCATTTGTGGAAACTCTTCTACATTGTGTATTTTAAAATGTATTTGCCCATGCATATCTATCAAACATTTTGTCAATAGTTATTATGACATTGACCACCCGGACCACTATTTCTAGGATGCGCATACCGATAGCCAATAAAGGGTGTATTGTCATGTGTTAGGAAACAAGACACGTGAGTAAGGGTGGACGCTTGCCTTTCACAGGCCGTTGTCCATGAGAGAGATTGTTGACACGAGGGTTTATACAGGTTCATACGCTAAGGTAGATGCCCTACTCCATCGTTGCACCCCCAGGTGGGGAGTAGAGGAATACCTCCTTGTGCGGTCTCCTTGAGGGCACACCAGTTGTCTATCTCTTGCATTTGATGAGAGTTCTCATTACAAATAAGAGTTATAATGAGCTTTTATAGGTGCTCAGTCTGTTGCATAAATATTATCCTACCCGTGCTAGGGTGGTTCAATTGTGGGATCTTCACCATTCCAGAGAGTTGGTAGTGGATCTCATGTCATCATTTTGTAGGGGTATATCTCTGACTCTGGGGTCCCGCGGCCTAGACTCTCCTTCAGGGGCCAACCTCATGGGGACCATGAAACAAAGCAACCCGGCTTGTTAGCCAATCCCAATCAAGGTGAGGGTTCTACTATGTCTCAATGGGAACTTACGGGGGTGCCCTCATGAGCCAGGAGTTGAGCTCATGCCCTATGAATGGGAGCGAGGCACTGCCCCCGAGGACTGGAAACTACTCCACTCACCCCCCCTTTAGAGAGCATGTGGGGTATGATGAGGTCTCCCTCAACACCCCACACCATGTCTCCCCTTTAGAGGACTAGCAGGATATGAGGGGGTCTCCCACAACCCCCAAGCAGTGCCAGGTATTTGGTCGAGTGCTCGTCGAGATAGAGCACCATGTCATGTGCCCTATCTTGGGATGGAAGGTGGGTTTCCCATGAGGTTTGCAGGTGCCTTCGTCCGTGATCCTTAGGACCCAAGGACCCTAGGTAGGGGGTCTTGTGATCTCCTTCAACACATATAATATTGAATTGGATCATATCACTACTATCTCTTCGAACATGAAAACCCTATAAGTTATACATACAAAAAGAACAACAACATTACTAGTTGTTTGGACCAAACATTCATGAAGAACATGTAATGGCCCAAGATTTCCATTCTATGTTCATTTTTTATAAATAATATATTACGCAATTCTGAGTTTTTTTTGCATTTTTCCTACTTTTCAAAATTTTTCTTATTAAAGACAACAATATTAGAATTTTTTAGAAAAATATAAATGCTGCAAAATTCTTGAAAATAATTCTTGCAAATTTTAGAACATGTCAACAACTTTGCCAAAAATTTTCATAATTTTTCAAGCTAGATTGCCAATTTTAGAAAAACTTCAGATTCTACACAACTATAGATCTATATAACTACTGAGATCTAACTGCTTGGGTTGCTAACCTACCTTAGTTTCAAAATATAATATAAAAAGGCTAAAAAACACACCTTCAAAGCATGATCCTATTTTCTTCTTATTCTCTTCCCCTTCCTTTTCTTCTACTCTTTTCTTTTCTCCTCTTCCTCACTGTTGTCTTGGTTGAAATGACAACAAAGCCGATCAAATGGTTTTTAAAGAGAAAATTGTTTATTTGCCAATCGAAAGTTGGCGGTTCCCCACAATGCCATCGCGAAGATCTTGTTCTCTGCATTGCCATCCGATCTCAAATTGCCTTCCCATTTTGCCATTGCTTGTCAAGTTGGTGTCAAGCCATAGATTAGTTGACACGCGAAAAGACCAAATTGCCCTCCTTTTGAGTGTGCATCGATTAGGCAAACCAAAGCAAAGTTTGGATAAAATGAAATGAACAAATAAATAATTTATGTCGTGGGTAATATTACAAACATAATAAAATAAATAAATAATTTATATCACGCTAGTAATAATACAGACACTAATAGGGCAGCACACTCAAAAGGAGGGTAATTTGGTCTTTTCGTGTGTCAACTAACGGTGGCTTGACACCCAACTTGACGGCAATGGCAAAATGGGAAGGCAATTCGAGATCGGATGGCAATGCAGAGAACAGCATCTTCGCGATGGCATATATTGTGGGGAACCGGCTAACTTTCAGTGGCAAATAAACAATTTTCTCTTTTTTAAATGCAGCCTCCTGTCATCATTTATTCCAAATGGTGATAAAGAGCATGGGGTCTTTGTCGCTATTTGAATTGACGATTCATTTGCTATGTCGCTATTTTAGATGATGACTAAGCCTATCACCATGTGAAATGGTGCTATTTCAATTGAAGATTCGTTTATTTTGTCACTATTTGAAAATGACGACAATTGGCATGGCACTCCACATGGCCATGGCCCTCTGTTATTGGTTCAAATAATGACAAAATCTTTGTCACTGTTTCAATCGGTGACAACAAAGAAAATGTAGTCATTTCAATTGGGACAGATTCTGTAAAAAATTGTAAAATATGTGTTATTTTTTTAAAAAAAATACTAACTTGATGATGCTATAGCCTCCTTCGTTTTAGCTTCTACATAAAAAAATAGATTGTCTGCCGAACAGAAGCATTCTAGATAGATTCTCCCACAATCAGAAATTGCCCTCTACATAGAATTAGAATTTGGCTGAAACCTGATTCTCATTGATTCTTACTGATTTTCGCTAATCTGATCCGGAATCTAGAAGTCGCAGTTGGTCTGATCTGATTTCTCTATAATCAGAAACAGTTTCTCTTATAATCTAAAATCTATAATTCAGAAGCTGAAACGAAGGGAGTAGAGCTATCCAGCTAGGAGGTATCGAAAACGACGCTAGCCTATTTGCAGTAATCGTAAGCAGTAAATTACATACGACAAGCTTATTGTACATCTGTTTCCTGGTCGATCAATCGCTGGATATTTTGATCGATCCGGCCGACGCAGTACTCGTCACCCCTGTCCGTCCAGGACGACGTTGACCACGTGACGTATGCACATGCATATACATACACGTACGGCCGATAGTTTCGTCTTCTTCATCAATATTGCACTGAATAGTACCAAGCTGTGAAAGAGAACGGAGCTAGCAGAGGGACCCGGCCGTCGCCATCACTAAAATTCTGTAGTTTATAACTTAAAATTCGAAGCTTTGGAAAGTTGAAACTTTCAATTGGAAAATTTCAAAACTCAGCAATGGTGAATTTCAGACTTTTAACTTAAAGGAATAACCTTCAACATGGATTAATTTGGACTTTCACCTGAAATTTAGCAAGTTTCACGTCCTGTTGCTTGGAACTTTCTTTGGCGAGGGGGTGGCTGGTGGCACCGGCGTCAACAACAACAGCTTCCTCACCGAAGCCGGTAGTTGTGGTTGTTGGTAGCGGCAACTGACAAATTAGGAGGAGACAAGTGCACGTCTCAAGAGGGGAAAGAGGAAGGAGGAGTCAGTGGAGAAAATGTGCCGGCCTTAGACAGAGGCGGTGTCGGCAAGGCTACGCGACATGCAATCAGCGACGCTGCTAGTGGAGCGAGGTAGATTGGATTGGGGGCAGAAGGAAAAGAGTTGACACCAGTCACACCACGGTGGACGGTGGTGGGCTTCAAGCTTACGTACGATACTTTAGTAGTTTAGTCAGCACTGAGCGGGAAATTTTTTTTGCTAACTAACGATTAACGAATACACAGGCTAATGCGTCTCGCCACATCTAACAGCTACACCTATGTTGGAGTCGAAGGTCAACGTCCACTAGATCAAGATCCAACGGACGCGCTCATGCATTTTGATGATTTTGGTCATACGACGCTACGCCGTCCGAAGTTTGGTTTGATAAATATTTCTAAAAAAAGGTATGAGGACGTAAAAAGGGATTCATTTTTTCTCAGGGTTTTTTTTTCAAAAATGTGCTAGCTAGGAGTCATCCACGAATTTGTGGCACCACGGGTCCTCTTTGTGCGGTGCGAAATTTGATTCGACGATTACCTACGAAAAAAAGGTATAAGGATATGAACATATTTTCATTCTTTCTAATGGATTTTTTAAAATGTGCTTACGTAATTTCGGTTTTCTGGTTTTTTTTCAAAAAAAAATGGGTTGCTAGAAACCGTCAGCGAATCTGTAGAATTTGCTTTGGGAAAAAAACCGTGAAGAGACCTAAACGTAATATTTTTGCGTAATTTCATTTTTCTTTGTTTTTTTAGAAAAACATGTTGTTATAAGCCGTCGATGAATCTATAAACTATTGGTGAATCTATAAACTATAGGTGAATCTATGGGTTTTTTTAAAAAACCGTGGAGGGACCTAAATGTAATTTCTTTTTTGGGGTCTAGTCTGCTAAAAGCCGATTTCTTGGGACCTAAACGTATTTTTGTGTTTTCGGATCCATTTTGTTAAAAATCACCGGAGGACATGAACGTAAACCGTGGAAGGACCTAAACGTAATTTTAGTTTTTTTGGGTCCATTCTGTTAAAAACCGATGGACAGACATAAACGTAATTTCAATTTTTTTTAAGGACCTCTCTACGAGGAACGCTGACGTGGACGCTGGATGGCTGGTAATCCTATTCGGTTTAATATAAGGTATACGCTAGGAAGTTTCAAGCTCACATGACTTACTAGACTTGGGCTTGGGCATTGGGCTAGGCTTTTTTGGATCGTCTATGGCACAACAGGCATGGCATAGCAGCATGTGCTGAATAAATTAGCACTTTTCGGTATAAATCGAACAGAAGATAATTTATGAACACAAACTGATTGTGAAGCCTACGCATTAAACACAAGTATATTGCAGACATGCATGTAATCAATCTACACATATGTCCCTCTAATATACTATAAAACAGTAGCAATAAGGTTGAAAATAGCAAAGACATCGAAACGTATCGGTCTGCTTGAATAGAACTGAAGGCAAGAGATGAAGAAGAGGACCCCATCGCGACGATGTGGAAGGCGAGACAGATGACAAAGGAGAGGAAGCAGATCGCGAGCAGTCGCGGTGAGTGCTTCCCAAAAACCTTATTTGCCCTCTCCGGTGCAGAATCTCAAGAGCGACAGGTTTCGGAGACATGCTCTCCCGATGACCAGTGCACCCAGGCGCAGCGGGACGGAGCAGCCATTTGGTGGCGGCGCAGCAGAGAGGAAGAAAGGCAAAACCCTAGCATTTTTTCTGTGTACTCCTCAGGCGGAAGCCCGCGTGGTATATATAGGAAACGTTCACATAATCAAAAGATGATGCGGTTTCCATATCTCGTAACCAACCACGGATTTTCCGGAGAGTAAAAGAAAAAAAACTGCAAAAGGAGGTCGCGTCTGCACAAGCTACTGAATCGGAATTTGGTGGACCATTCACGCAGTGTCTTTGTGCCCGCGCCAAGCTGCTTTGGCGAGCGGCGTGTAGGTTCTTCTCTTTCTCTCCCACATAAGCTAGTGGGATGGAGTACACTCCACTATTTAAGTTAGTGTTGCTCCACTTCAACTAGCAATATGGTACTAAAGAGTTTACACCTCCTACACATGATGGGCCTTTGAGATTTATTTGGAATTATTCTCAAATATTTATGGGCTTAGCCCATATATTCCAACAATTCCCTACCAGATCTCAAAGTCCCATCAAGATTTGCCTCTTCTCAATGTTGTTTGATATACCAGTGTTTCGATGGAGACCTGTTAGGGTTGAACATCCATCTAGAGCTTCAAGCTACAGTCATTCACAACTTGAACAATGGAATGAGCCTTAAATTGCAAGTTTTGTGCGAACAAGTTTCACTTAAAGTCATGACTGATACTTGGCTACCAAAAGGCTACCCCTCGGGTGGAGCATATTAGTCGTACTCCTTGGCCTCTTCATGAGCTTACTAGAGATTACCCAAATCTCATAGACTGCGACTAATAGTCAAGCTCATATAGGTGTGTGCTATATAGGACAACATCTTTGCTAATTAAAGCCAACAAAACACATTAAGGCAATAGCCAACCTGCCTTACAGATTCATAGAGTGTTGCATCTTCAGTGGAGTGGATTAGAAAAATACTCTCCTTCAGTCAACCAATAGTTTGTTCTTCCCAGATCCTAATTCATGGGATCTCTGATCACATAGGTTGGGTTACCACTATGGTATGACTCACGTGGGTCTCAAACCTAGCTCATTCAATGCATTGTCTATCACATTGCGTGATAAACCCTTTGTAAAAGGGTATGCCAGATTCTTAGCTGTTTGGATATAATCCAAAGCTATCACTCCAGAGTTTCTCAATTTCCTAGCAGACTTCAAACATCTCTTTACATGTCTTGATGACTTCATGTTGTCCTTAGAACTGTTCACTTTGATAATAACTGTTTGATTATCACAGTTTATAAGAATAACCGGAATCGGCTTTACAACCACTGGAAGATCCATCAAGAGTTCACGCAACCATTCTGCCTCAACAGTGGCTGTGTTTAGAGCAGTGAGTTCTACTTCTATGGTTGACCGCGTCAAAATGGTCTGTTTGCAAGACCTCCATGAAACAGCACCTCCACCAAGTGTGAATGCATATCCACTTGGGGCCTTGATCTCATCAGCATCGGATATCCAATTTGAATTACTATAACCCTCTAGTACTGCTGGGTATCCGGTATAGTGAAGCCCATAATTCATGGTACCTAGCAGGTAGCGCATGACTCGCTCGAGTGCTCGCCAATGATCATCACCCGGGTTTGATGTAAACTGGCTCAATTTGCTCACAGCAAATGAGATGTCTGGCCTTGTAGCACTAGCTAAGTACATGAGAGATCCAATAATCTAAGAGTACCTCAATTGATCCCTAGCAATTCTTTTATTCTTTCGAAGAATCAAGCTAGGATCATACGGTGTTGGAGAGGGTTTGCCCTCCAAGAAGCCAAAACGGTTCAAGACCTTTTCCACATAGTGAGATTGCGAAAGTGTAATCCCACTCTCATCTTTGATTTGTTTGATGTTCAAAATTACGTCAGCCTCTCTCAGATCTTTCATATCAAAATTATGAGATAGAAAAGACTTGACCTCTGTAATTACATCAAAATTTGTGCCAAAGATCAATATGTTATCAACATACAGGCACAGAATAACTCCCTCACCCCCACCATGGCGATAATATACACACCTATCAGCCTCATTGACAACAAAGCCCGCAGGTGTTAAAGTTCTGTCGAACTTCTCATGCCATTGCTTAGGAGCTTGTTTCATACCATGTAAAGATTTCAACAACTTACACACTTTGCCTTCTTAACCTTTCACTACAAATCCATCAGGCTGTTGCATGTAAATTTCCTCATCCAACTCTCCATTAAGGAAAGCTGTCTTAACATCTATTTGATGAACGAGAAGACCATGCGAGGTAGCCAAGGATAGTAGAACTTGAATAGTAGTCAATCTAGTAACAGGTGAATAAGTGTCAAAAAAATCTTCACCTTCTTTTTGGTTATAACCCTTGGTCACAAGCCGAGCCTTATACTTTTCGATAGTACCATCAGGTATAAGCTTCTTTTTGAATATCCACTTACAACCCACAGGTTTGCAACCATGAGGTAGATCTGTGACTTCCCAAGTCCCGTTAGCGAGAATGGAATCTATTTCGCTACGGACTGCTTCCTTCCAATAGTCTGCATCTGGAGATGCAAAAGCTTCTGAAATACACTTGGGAGTATCATTCACAAAGTACACAGTGAAGTCATCGCCAAAGGATTTAACTGTCCTTTGTCTTTTACTTCTCCTTGGAGCCTCACTGTCATCCTCCTCAGGATTTTGCTCATGTATTTGCTCAGGATATTCAATTTGAGTAGTTGGTTCGGGAATTACATCAGGAGTTTGGCTAGAAGTGCTATGTACATCTTTCATTTGAAAGATGCTCTCAAAGAAGGTTGCATCTCGAGACTCCATAATTGTATCGACAAGCACGTCAAATACCTCCGATTTCACTACTAAAAACCTATAGGCAATGCTACGGTGAGCATATCCCAGAAAGACACAATCCACTGTCTTAGGTCCAAGTCTGCACTTTTTAGTTATTGGTACATTGACTTTCGCCAGGCACCCTAAGTGCGCAAGTAAGAGAGTGATGGTTTTCTCCCTTCCCATTCTTCATATGGGGTTTTCTCTTTATTCTTGGAAGAAACTTTATTCAGAACATGACACGATGTCAACAGGGCCTCCCCCCACCATGCCTTAGATAATCCCGCAGTGTCTAACATGGCATTAACCAAATCAGTTAGAGTGCGGTTCTTTCTTTCATTAACCCCATTTGATTGGAGTGAATAGGGAGGCGTCCTCTCATGAATAATCCCATGTTCCTTACAGAATAAATCGAAATCATTAGAGAAATACTCTCCACCACGATCTGACCTAAGTCTTTTGATCTTTCTTTCCAATTGGTTTTCAACCTCTGCCTTATAGATTTTTAAGTAGTCTAAAGCCTCATCTTTAGATTTCAACAGATATACATAGCAGTATCTAGAAGCATCATCAATCAGAGTCATGAAATATCTTTTTCCACCCTTCGTCAACACACCATTCATTTCACAGAGATCTGAATGTATGAGTTCTAATGGTGCCAAATGTCTCTCCTCGGTTGCCTTGTGAGGCTTATGAGGTTACTTGGATTGCACACAGCTTTGGCACTTAGAACCTTTAACAGAAGTAACATTTGGAATTAAATTCATACTGGCAAGCTGAGACATACAACCAAAATTGATATGACATAACCGTGAGTGCCAAACATTAGCCTCACCTCCATTAGAATTGTCACAAATATGGTTCACAACTTTATTGCGAAATCAAAAGGAAAAGCGAACAAGCCTCCGCTCATAGCCTTTGCCAATAAAAAGTTCATGTTTTGACACGACTGCTTTATTAGATTCAAACACCACTTTGAACCCATCTCGACAGAGAAGGAAACTGTTGACCAGGTCCTTATTTATTGAAGGGACATGATGCACGTTCTTCAGTTGCACGATCTTCCCTGAAGTAAACTTTAGATCTACCGTGCCAACACCACGAACAGAAGCATGTGACTCATTCCCCATTAGGATGGAGGAATCCTGAACGACCTGGTAAGAAGAGAATATTGATCTATCATCACATACATGCATATTAGCACCAGTATCAATCCACCAGTTGGTGGACTTACTCACTGAAAGAACAGTAGGTAAATTACCATACCCAGAAGTTCCATCTCCAGTGTTGCCAATGGTCATGTTGATAGACTTTGAGTTCTGTCCTTGATCAGCCTTTCTACCTTTGCGGTGAGGACACTTCTTGGCCCAATGATCAGTCTCACCGCACACATAGCAAGGCATATCATCTTTGTTCATCTTCTTCTTCTTGAAGTTTGTGGTCTGTTTGCCTTTGTTATTTTTCCCTTTATTCTTACCGTGCTGTTGCACCATATTGGCGTTTGACAGTCCCTCGACTCCCTTCGCAGGTGCATCCTTTGCCTGAGCTTTCTTTTCAACATCAAGAGACGTGATCAAACTCTCAACAGAGATTTCTTATCTCTTATGTTTCAGAGCAGTGGCAAAGTTTCTCCATGGAGTTAATTTGGCAATAATGCCCCTTGCCACAAACTTGTTGGGTAAGATACACTTAAGGAGTTCGAGTTCCTTCACAATGCACTGTATTTCATGGGTCTGCTCGACCACAGAGCGGTTATCAACCATCTTGTAGTCGTGATACTATTCCATGACATACAGTTCACTACCAGCGTCTGATGCACCGAATTTAGAACTCAGTGCATCCCACAGCTCTTTCGCGTCTGTTATGTGCATGTACACATCACACAGACGGTCGGTAAGAACGCTAAGAACGGCTCCTACAAAAAGTGTGTTGGCATCCTTGAACTCTTTTTCCTTTTCAAGAGTAAGGGTTCCTTCAGGTTTGCCAGCCGCAACCCAGTAGACGTTTATAGTTGTAAGCCACAGAGCGACTTTGACCTGCCATCTCTTAAAATGAACACCAGAAAATTTTTTCGGCCTCAGTGCATCGGCAAAGCCAGCCATCGATAAACCAAAGTGCCTAAAATAAGGTTTTTGGATTGCTGGATAAATTAGCATTTTCAGGTATAAATCGAACAAAAGATAATTCATGAACTCAACTGATTGTGAAGCCTACGCATTAAACACAAGTATATTGCAGACATGCATGTAATCAATCTACACATATGTCCCTCTAATATATTATAAAATAGTAGCAATAAGATTGAAAGCGAAGACATCGAAACGTACCGATCTGCTTGAATAGAACTAAAGGCAAGAGATGAAGAAGAGGACCCCGTCACGACGATGTGGAAGGCGAGATAGATGACAACGGAGAGGAAGCAGATTGCGAGCAGTCGCGCCGAGCGCTTCCCAAAATCCTTATTCGCCCTCTCCGGTGCAGAATCTCAAGAGCGACGGATTTCGGAAACCTGCTCTCCCGATGACCAGTGCACCCCGGCGTAGCGGGACGGAGTAGTCGTGCGGTGGCGGCGTAGCAGAGAGGAAGAAAGGCAAAACCTTAGCAAAGCAAAACCCTAGTGTTTTTAAAATTACAAAAGGAGGCCGCATCTACGCAAGCTAGTGGACTAGATTTTGGTGGACCATTCAAGCAGGTGCCGTGCGCCTGCGCCCCGTGCCCAGCGAGGCGAGCGCGCGCGTGGGTTCTTCTCTTTCTCTCCCACATAAGCTAGTGGGATGGAGCACACTCCACTATTTAAGTTAGTGTTGCTCCACTTCAACTAGCAATATGGTACTAAAGAGTTTACACCTCCTCCACATGATGGGCCATTGAAATTTATTTGGAATTATTCTCAAATATTTGTGGGCTTAGCCCATATATTCCAAAAACATGTGCACAGGTCAGGTTAGCATGGCATTATTGACAAGGCCATGTCTGACCTCAAGGTCGGGTATGATGGGTGGCATAGCACAGCATACCTATATGGGGTTTGCTTAGACCTACACGGCACAAAACATACCTGATAGACCCAAAGAAAGCACGTCACGTAGCAAGGCGCTCAACCACCACATTGCGGTATGTTGTGGCTTGTCCTACGACCGACGCAGTAGCAATCGTCGCATGCAGAGAAAAGGTTGACAACGGAGATGCCAAAAGGTGGATAATACAGACTAGAGATACAGATACTAAGCGTGCACACCGAGCCAATGCTCTGTACTGGGGTGTAAGATTTTTAATGGGACAATAATTCTATACCTGTTCCATAATGAATAGAATTTAGTTCATTTTCTCCCAATATTTGTGTTTACTATCTTATCTCTGTGTGTCTCCAGTTTCTTTTCTCTTATCGTAATAGTGCGAATAGATGAGGTTTAGACCGACAACAGCATGAAGCCAACACGAATCATAAATGAGTGGTGTTTGGTCTCATTGAATGCCAGCCGGGCCGGCACGGTACCGTGCCGGCCGGGCCATGGTGACACGACATGGCTTAGTCATATGCATGGCTCGATGGATCCGTGTCGTGTCAGTTAGGCCCGACATATGACGCCTACATCTAGTTGTAGTTATATTTCCATGAGGACATCATCCTCCAAGGAAGAAGATGTGTCAACTATCCCCCGACTGAAATGGGGGAATATGGACCCATCTTGAACAGATGGGCATGCTTCTGCCACTTAGTTAAGGAACAGATAATACGTCCCCTCTCTCAAAGCACGATGCCCTTGCGGAAATTTAGCCGCAATGGAGAGGCAAAACACGAAATCCGAACCCTCTTGCGACGTAAGATGGCATCGCGCGCATCAATGGTGCGGCACGAGGTTGGCGGTGACCGTCTGACCGACCGATCATTTCACGTCGCCTCGTCCCTTCGCCGATGGAGCACGTGCGTACGTGTGGGACGGACGGGGATTCCCAGGCATGCATGCAAGCCGCGCGCGCGACGCCGTTTTTCTCCGGTCGGTTGCAATATGATGATATCGACTAGCTAGGAGAAAAACACTTTGAGGTCAGTCTTAAACGATCCTGGGAGCGTGAAGTTTGCAAAGTTTAATAAAGGTATAATACGCTAGGTAGTTTCAAGCTCACATGACTTACTAGACTTGGGTATTGGGCTAGACTTTTTTAGATCGTCCATGGCACAACAGGCACGACATAGCAACAAGTGCACAGGTCAGGTTAACACGGCATTAACGACAGGGCCATGTTATACCTCACGGTCGGATATGATGGACGGCATAACACGGCACACCTACATGAGGCATACTTAGACCTGCACGGCATAAAACATGCCTGATAGACCCAAAGAAAGCATGGCACGCAGCAAGGCGCTCTACCACCACATTGCGGTATATTGTGGCTTGTTCTACGACTGGCGCAGTAGCAGTCGTCTCTGCGGAGAAAAGGTTGACAACGGAGATGCCAAAAGGTGGATAATACAGACTAGAGATACCGATACTAAGCGTGCACACCGAGCCAATGCTCTGTACGGGGGTGTAAGATTTTTAATGGGACAATAATTCTATACCTGTTCCATAATGAATATAATTTAGTTCATTTTCCCCCAATATTTATATCTACTACCTTATCTCTGTGTGTCTCCAGTTTCTTTTCTTTCATCGTAATAGTGCGAATGGATTGGATCTAGACCAACACGGCATAAAGCCAACATGAATCATAAATGAGTCGTGCTTGGTCTAGCTGAAAGCCAGCTGGGCCGGTACGGTAGACCAACCGGGCCGTGGCGACACGACACAATTTAGTCATATAGCCCGACAGATCCGTGTCACGCCAGTTAGGCCCAACATATGATACTTACATCTAGTTGTAGCTATATTTCCACAAAGACATCATCCTCCAATAAAGAAGATGTGTCAACTATCCCCCGACTGAAATGGGAGAATACGGACCCATTTTGAACAGCGACGCCGTTTTTCCCCGGCCGGTTGCGATATGATGATATCGACTAGGGGAAAAACACTTTGAGGTCAGTCTTAACTAGCCCTTGATTGGGGTGCAGTTCTGTTTGACCGCGCGCGGAGCCGTTTTTTTAAAGGTAGAGTAGCATGTCATGCATGGCATGCGCCGCGCAACAACCGTTTTCGTGGCTGTCGGATGTACTCCGTGAGTGGTCCTCCACGCAGCAGGCAACGACGGCCATTTGTCAATTCTGGGATGCGCAAGGGATTTGCGGACTAGTCCCGACCCAGTTGAAAGCAATGGCCAAGACTCAAAACAGGGGCATCCTAGGATCAAATTCAATTCAATCCATCACGGTTAATATACTCTAATATAAAGCGCCTGGATTCGGAGGCCTCTCCGCGACTCCGTACGTTCCGCGCCAGTGTCCCTCCGCGTTCCGTTTCCTCCGCGATTCCGTTCGCTCCGTGCCAGTGTCCCACCGCGTTCCGTTTCCCTGCGCTCCGTTGTGGTGCGATTGGTTGATAGCATTCCCTGGCTTTCGCGGTTTTTGCTTGCTTCTTCCGGAAGCCTCTGCCGCGTCTTGGTTTTGGCGTTCGCCTCGTTCACTCCGTCTCACGTCCTCCGTCCTCGCCCAGCGCCGGCCTCGGCGGGCCTCCACTGTCGCCCGGTGTCGGCCTTGCCGCCTTCTTCCGAGGGCCTGGACGTCGCGTCATCTCGGTTTGTCCCCCCGTTCCCCCGACCTTTACGTTTGTTTTCTTGCTCGGCACCGCCTTCGATTCCTCCTCCGATTCCCCTCCGAGCACTATCCCTGCTCGCCTCCAGAAGTCCAGATCAGCCCGGATCCGGAGGCCGGTCGTCTGCTCCAGTGCTCCCCGCAGGATCCTCGCATCGCATTGCTCCCTCCGCAGTCCAGATCCGCTGCCATCCTCTTCGGCCGTAAGAGATCCGCCGCCATCCTACTTCTACTTATTTTTGTAGCCCATCACTAACGAACTAAGGCGTCTTCTTTTCTTTCCTTGCTTTGCGCAATGAACGGCAAGCTGCCAGTAGATCAAGCGTCGGCCTCTCCTGATCCAGCAGAAAGTCAAAGCACCTGCCGGCGCCTCCCGGAAAACTTCCACTGATGCTCTCGGTAAGCCCCTGCTCCTAACCTTCCTCACCCACCCTCTCACACAGAAGTTCAGCCACTGCATCCCCTCTGTGACTCTCAGTTTCTATTATTTGTAGCATAAATTTGGTGATGATTGATGAATATGACAGTGTTAACTACATGTGTGATCTGTTCCATGTTAACAATACCTATGACTGATATTTTGGGCATGCAAAGTCTACTGGTCCCTCAATGTTAATAGTATACATTTGTCCCTCAGTACTGGGATTACCCATTAAAGAACCCTCTTTGCGGCCCCACTGTTGATGATGTCTCTGTGTGGGAGTGGTCTCGCTCTGCATATGATGAAGGAGCTAAAGCAGCCGAATGGTTTTCCAGTTACTTTGGGAACCCAAATCGACTCGTGCAGTTTAAAGAAGGTACACCTTATGATATTTTTTCCCTTTGACCTGAAGAGATGTCCCCTTCTGCATTCGAAGAATGTATGTTTTGCAATATTTTCAACAGCGTCGGAAGTTGGAGTAACCGATCCTGACTATGCTCAAGGTTGCAAAGTCATGTTTGCTGATGGCTTCCCGTTCCTGCTGGCCTCCCAGGTACAAATCAGACTGTTCAGTGGTTTTATGGGAAGAGTCCTTGCTAAAGGCAAAACTTTAGTTGACAATCACATTGAAATGCATGGCTCAGTGGATGCTCTAAATGGGATCTTTAAAGGACCTGTACCAATGAACCGCTTCAGACCAAACAAAGGAGCACATCTGGAGTCCTATGATTTCTAAACAAAAAATTTATTCGATTTTATTTGGGTTATGACAGTTGTTTAGTATTCACCTATCCTGTAGTTATAGTGCTTAAGATGTAGTTTTGAATCTACTACTGCTGTTCAGTACAACCGAGGACAGCCTCCGGAGTGCGTTCGACAGGTTTGGTCAGCTCACCAAAGGTGGTAAAACTGAAGATAAAGAAGATCAATGCAGTCTGTACTCAGTTTTTGCTTCATAAATATTTGAGACCTGGGGCTCCTGTGTGCTCTTGCAGTTAACCTTGTGATGGATAGGATGGCAAAGCGGCTGAGAGGCTTTACGTTCTTGTCTTACACCAAAGAGGAGGAATCCAAGAACGCCATAGAAGGGATGCACAGGAAGGTAAAAAATACGTTTGGATGTTTGTTTTTATTAGGTGTCAAGTGGCAGTGAGTATCATGCATTCATGACCACACTTCTCCTGCTTTATATACTTTCATCTTGTGTACTAAGCAAAATTGCAAACTCCTTTCTTAATATGTGTGATATTGCGTTGTTAGCATAATAAAACATTCTATATTATTACTGCATGCCAGTGCCCTTAGTACTATAACAAATTCATGTAGCGCACAACAACATAGGTAACGAGATCTTTTTTCCTAACTGGAAAATGCGAATGTCACTTTAGTACCCCGGGTAAGATTTGTGTGGTTCAACATATAATTCAATTTGATATCAGTCAGGCAAAGACAAAAAAAAACGGCGAAACCTTCTTGCAAATAGTGTTTGATACGTTATCTCTGCTTGTATGCTTATGTAGCCAATTAAGATGAAAATACCATTTCTTTTATCTAAGAAAGGCTTCTTGTGATGCATACCGGTTGCGAAGCTAATTGCTCTTGCTCTTGCTGTTTTGCTTTGCTGATGTGTAGGCTGGATTCTGTTAGAAGGCCGCGGATATAGCTGCTAACAAGAGAAAAAATTGAAGAGAATTTCGCCAGTTCAAAATAAGGTGTACAGAGAACCAGCGTATGTTCGCACGCTTAATACACACTTACAGAACACGATTTTTCTCTGGATTACCAATGCATGTCAACCGGTGTCATTGTCCGGAACCATTGTCATCCTATACACACGCTCGATCACGCCTTCACCTACATGCATGACCTCAGCTGTATGCCATACTTATCCTCGCATCCATACAAAGCGGCGTGACGTAGGTATATACGCGCGAGACGGCCTCAAGCTCGCTTTCTTACGAGTTAGTGGTACTCCGTACCCAACGGGAGGTGTCGCGGTTGCACTCGGCATTAATGTGGTCGGTGGGATTTCATACGTGCCCGGAGCGAGAGAAAAGTTTATAAATCCCGAAGGAGTGGATAATTAATCCGGAAAAGGACATGGCATCTCGCGATAATACAGCGAAAAGCGCTTAGGCTATTCACAGTGCATTATATCTTGTCACAATATCTAAAGCTACCATATCATATGATATTATAGAAGATATAACTATCCCAATAGATGGTATCAGATTGTTTCTTAGTCCCCACAAGATAATTAAATGCTAGATGTGTATGAGAGTATGAATTGTGGGCTACTTAGATGATTCAAGTTTCAATGTCTATGATTTCGTGCCAAGTGGTATCTTCCTCAAGATACAACTTTCTTCTCTCCCCTCTTAACTCTCTTGCCACATCATCAAAAATACTTATGTGGCATGCATTAAATGGGTATGTTACCATGCACTGAGAATAGCCTTAGCTAGTAGTGCAGGTTAAGCAGCAGCTCCGGTGCTTGGAACTCTTTGCTAAGCTACCCGCCGGTTTGTCAGTTGGATGTTTTTCTTTCTTTCTTTTTTTAAACTGTTAGTTGGATATTTTATTTCTTTTTTAAGCCGTCGGTTGGATGTTCACCAGTACTGTGCTACTTCCTTTCGTCGTATTTATCTACAAGTAATCGTGACGTAGGGCTAGTAAGTGGAGAAATTGCAATAACTACAATGTAAATTAGTAAATGAACAAATATATTGAAACTGATACTTCGAAGTCATAGATAAATATAGGGAAATTAGAGGAAATACTATTGTGCAATAGCTGAACTAAGGGCTTGCGTGCTACTGATGGTGCTTATGGATGCATGATATATTAGGCCATAGTGACACGTCAGTTTTAGCACTGCTCTTTTATTCGAAAGTGCCTCTGTGCTTTCAAAAACTAAAATTAAACAAAATCATCTCTTCGTAAAACAAAACAGTTTCATTTAGGTGAGAACTGATCAAGAGGCAATATGCATCCTCTACTTTATTACAACCGAAAGGACAGGGGATGTCACCTAGAGGGGGGTGAATAGGCGAATTAAAATTTAAAACTAAATCGCAGCGGAATCTGAGCGAGTTGAGAGTATCCGAAATATACTTCGGACTGTCCAAGTTGTTCGGATAGTCCGGGGTAATATTCGGATAGTCCGAACGCTTATTCAGATAGTCCGAGAATTAGTTCGGATATTCCGAACCCTCCAGAGCACACAGCTCGCAAAATTGATCTAGGCTATTTGTGGAATATTAAACATACCAAATTCAACTAGTTAGCCTAGAATACTTGGAACAAGTCGATATCCAACGGAAAATTCAATAGAAAAGTAGATCGGGCAATCTTAATATTGAAAATCAAATACTCTAGCAAGAATAAAAGTAAGCAAGTAGAGAATGATTTTTCACCCGAAGTTCGGATCCTTGAGGGGATCCTACATCTCCGTTGAGGCGGCTTGGTCACACTTGAGCCGGGGTCTCTTTCAACCCTTTTCTTCCCGATGTTGCACAAATGCACTCGCCGGTGCGGCTCGATCACACTTGAGCCAAGGGTCTCTTTCAACCCTCTTCCTCCCGGTGTTGCACAAATGCACTCGCCGGACTTCACTTCTTTGATTCATTCCCTTGCGGAGGCGAAATCGGCCTTCACAAACTTCCCACGGCCAACCACACAAAGCTCCGGTGGCTCGTAGGCAACCTCCTAGCCGTCTAGGAGTCCTCAACCTCCAAGAGTAACAAATGCTCACAAACAACAAGCTTGGAGATGAAATCAAGTGCTCAAGTAACTCAAAAACTCACTCAACCTAGCACCTCACTCCTCAAAACTCTTCTCAACCCTTCTCACAAAGGGGATCACTTAGATCTAAGGGTAGAGGGGTGTATTGGGGGCTCAAGAACAAGGGTATGGCACCTCTAATCAACAGGGTAAAAGCCCCCCACAAATGGGGAGGGATGGGGGTTTAAATAGAGACTCTAAAAAACTAGCCGTTTTGCTCAACATTCGACTCAGTTCGGATAGTCCGAACCCATGTTCGAATAGTCCGAATAGGTCAAATTTGGTGTAACAAAGAGACTCAGTTCGGATAGTCTGAAAATATGTTCGGATAGTCCGAACATTCGGATACTCCGAGTTCATATTTGGATAGTCCGAATTGCACAGAACAGTCCGACGAAAACGAGCATAACTTTTGACTCCGGACTCCGATTTTAGTGATTTTGGACTCTATTGAAAGCTAAGAACAAGGGCTACACAACTAACAAGGTCTCACTACCCAAATCTCAAAGGATAAATCCAGATTTCACTAAGAATCCAAAAGAGACCTACAATTCTTACTTTCCGGCACCACCAACACCACTCTCTCTCTAAGTTTCACAAGGATGGATCACTTGAGCACTCGACACATCTAAAAGTCATTCGATGTCGCATCCCTCTTAATAGTATGGCAATCCTTAGACTCAAATTAAATCAAAGATAATACAAGTCTAGAGATAGTCACTTGCCGTCTTCTTTCTTAACTCCGGTGCATGAAGACCTTCACAAAAAGATTGGTGACATCTTCGCCTTGTCTAACTTGATTCGATTCACCTCATGAGACTCTCGTCCTATCAACCTTGAATTGATCATCCTCTCCGACGATCTCTACGCCAAGTCGATCTTTGACTTAGTCCTCAACTCTTAGTGACACCGCCGTCTTGTTGACTTCGGCTTAACGATCATCCTCCGAGATACCTTAGTCATCATACACATACGGGACCCAATTCTTTCCAAACCACTCATGAAAGATATTAGTCCCAAAAGCTCAATAGATATAAATGAGTTGATATTTGTGAACAGTTGAATACCACAAGTGTTTCATACAAAAAGGCATAACATACATGGAAACATTGACATAAGAAATGTTCTCTACTAAGTGCATCATGATGAATATATAATTTGATCTATATGCACTAGAGAGATAATCGCCAATATGATAAATCAATTAAATCATGGCATGGATCATAGTCTTTACTTTAAATGAAGCACATGGTAGAATATACACGAATTGTACATGTGCAGATAATATTTGGAATAAGAGTAAATATGTGATCCAACTCTAGATTAAACTTCACTAGGAGAGGTGCATGAGAAGATATACAACTAAAACATGCATGCACCAAGACAATCTATAGCAATATGAAGTTTAACTCCAGTTAATACATGCATACTAAAACCAAAGCACATAATGAACTCAAATGAATATATATGCACAAATAAATATGACATGAACCAAAGTGCATATATATAATCAACATGCTACTTGAAGTTCACTATGCATTTGCACAAAAGGAATGCAACAACAAATATAGAAGAGATACCAAAATTGCATACCTTATCTTTGCTTAACCATCCCACTTGATTTTCCTCTAAATAGATGAGACTGATACTCAACTAGACAATAACATATTAGTCTCATAGCAATATAATCATATTAGAGGTTTGTCATTTGTTAAGCACTAAGTTAAGCATTTACTCAATTACATAGATTGTCATTTTATGCGTTTGTCATTAATCACCAAAATAACATAAGTGCCTAGATGCACTTTCAACAACGCATATATCACATTCGTTCACAATATACAACACAAACATGCTTAACAATCAGTACACATGCATATCGCATTGATATATATATAATTAATATTATTTATATATGGATTAGTAGGAGCCTTCAAGATCTCTAAACCTGTCGTCCTCTGATATAACTTCTAGCCAGTATAACTGGCACAAGAGGTCTCGTAATTTGTTGAGTTCTTTGCTTTGTAAGCTCTTGAGGGGATATCGATCCTCTGCAATAGAAATACACACAAATGAAATGGAAAGTATTTAACTATTAAACACGAGGATAAGTGCGCAATATATTAACACTCAGTTTAATACGAGGTAGTTCTCTAGAAAGAAGAGAATGTTAGTAGTGCATATTTTAGAAGTAAATTGATATGAAATTATTGGTTGTTACACATCGTACTGGTTTGGCATGAACGCCAGCCCTTACATCTTCATCGTCCAGCCATGTAGTAGCAAGTTCATCACTCTACAAGCATGATAAATGATAAGAAGAATAAATGAGAGGACCAATCGTATTTCTCCAAAAATGTATCTAGCGTTGTCAACATAAACTGACGGACATAATTCTAGCAAGTCCACAGACACATGACCAGCTATACTGATCACCAGAATCTGCATAGATGAAACAAAGCAAGGTCATTTCACTACTAGAAAACCGAGATTTCGTGAGGGTGCTATATTTTCGTGAGAGTTATAAACAAACCGCCACGAAACAAAAATATTTTGTGAAGCTGATGCATAAACCCTTGTAAAAAATACATTTCGTGAAGGTGGTACTAAACTCCTCATGAATTGAAGTTATTTTCGTGGAGGTATTCATAAACCTGTCATGAAAGTAGTCATTCCGCCATACGAAAAATTACCTATTTTCATGTGGGTTATAGTTTTCGTGAGTAATAATTGAAAATCAGTGCTTGGGTTCTTCACAGGGTTAAAAGGAGGAGGGACACATTATATATCAGATGTTATCATACCACCACTAGAGTAATGTATCTCATAAGTGCTTTCTGAAGTTAAGCGTGCTTGAAGGAGAGTAGTAATAGGATGGGTGACCTCACGGAAATGAACCCTCATGAAAAAATTTAGTGGAGGCTTTGAACCCTCACGAAAAAATTTAAATGGCGATTAAGCACCATCACGAATTACTTTCTGTGAGTCAACCCCACATCACGAAATTTCTTGTGCAATCTGACCGGACCATTGTTTTCCTGAAGGTCGCCACCACCACGAAATATGTTCGTGACGGTTCACCGCCACACAAAATTGAATTTCCCTGGCGTCAGATTCGTGAGAGCTATTGCGTGACGGTTACAAGTCACGAATTATTTTCATGACGGTTTTGGCCCTTTCGTGATGGTTTTTTAACCCTCACGAAATTTCCGTTTTCTGGTAGTGTTTTTAGCTTGCTATCTGTCAACAAATGAAACTGTTTGCAACACTGGTAACTGTGACTGCAAAATTTGGCCATCATGTAGGTGATGCTCATAGACACAGATTCTTCTTTAAGTGCTATGGGTTGTATGAGCATAAAGAGCTGAAGCACATGCAACTTTTGTATGTAAAATTGCATGACAACAAAAAAAAGTTACCAGTATGATCTTCAGATTGATAATTGGTTGCAAACCATTTTCTATCCCTGTCAAGACATAAACATAAAGAGGTAAAAAAACTTTAGATTATCTCAATTACATGATCTACATCTTTGTGAGTCACAAAATGAACCTTTGACAACTTCATTAGTTAGTGCGGGACTGTAGATCCCTACATACGACTCTTTAGAAATGCAGAACGGGTTGGATTGAACTTCAGGGTATAATTGGAACCACTACAACGACGCATCAAAACAGCATCAGATTTGCTAGATGAAAAATGATATGGTATTATATTACAACCGAAGCAGAGAATACCTTCAAAAGAAAAGTGTGCACACCGGTGGTAGCTTTTTGGTCACCTGTTGTGTAATCCAATTTGTTCAACAAGTATGACATCCCAACACCAACAGGGGGAGTCAAGGTACATGATGTTTGAACCTATTTACTGGCATGATGAAAGAAGAGCAACAAGACTTGTCAAACATATCGAAATTTAAACAAACATCAGGGTATCCAAATTTCTCCATAAATATGCAAGAACTGGCTACCAGGATAAAATCCATTCGAGCAGCATGTTGATCTTGTCGATGGCATCCTTGGTGTTCTTAATGAGCCAGTCCACGGCCTTACTCAGTCCCCAGTCCTTGTGTGGGACGCCGCGGGCTACTGTGGCTGCACTGCCGTTCTCTGATATAACTTATGTAAGAACCGATAGTGATATGCATGATCATCACTATCACTTCTCACATAAGAACCAATTGTGATGTGATCGTGCATATCACTATCAATTCGTTTGTGAGAATTGATAGTGATGAGCGTATATATCACTATCGCTTCTTACATAAGAACTAATTATGATGTATCAAGTGCTACATCACAATCGCTTCTAACCTGAGAACCGATAGTGATAATTATTACCACCCCACCTAAGTCATCTATCACAATCGTTTTTTCCTAAAAACTTAAGAACCGACCCAGATGTAGCGATAGTGATATACCATTCTGTAGTAGTTGAACATATTTTTATTTTTTCTGAGGGATTTTTTTAATGTGCTTACGTAATTTCGGTTTTCTGTTTTTAAAAAAAATGGGTTGCTAGGAGCCGTCAGCGAATTTGTAGAATTTGTTTTAGGAGAAAACCGTGAAGAGACCTAAATGTAATCTTTTTGCATAATTTTGATTTTCTTAGTTTTTTTAAAAAAAACAGGTTGTTAGAAGCCGCTGGTGAATCTATGGATTGCTATAAACCACCAGCAAATCTATGGGTTTTTTTAGAAAACCGTGGAGGGATCTAAATATAATTTCTTTTTTGGGGTCCAGTATGCTAAAAACTGATTTCTTGGGACCTAAACGTATTTTTGTGTTTTTGGGTCCATTTTGTTAAAAATCGTTGGAGGACCTAAACGTAAACCGCAGAAGGACATAAACATAATTTTAGTTTTGTCGGGTCCATTTGTTAATAACCGATGGATGGATATAAACGTAATTTCAAATTTTTCGAAACTTCTCTGTGAGGAACACTGATGTGGTGCGGCTGGATGGCCGGCAATCCTATTCGGTTTAATATAAGTTATTATACGCTAGGTAGTTTCAAGCTCACATGACTTACTAGACTTGGGTATTGGGCTAGACTTTTTTGGATCGGTTCATGGCACAACAGGCACGACATAGCAACATGTGCACAGGTTAGGTCAGCACGGCATTAACAACAGGGTCATGTCATACATCATGGTCAGGTATGATGGACGGCATAACACAACACACCTGCATGGGGCATACTTAGACCTACATGGCACAAAACATGCCTAACAGACCCAAAGAAAGCATGGCACGCAGCAAGGCGCTCTACCACCACATTGTGGTATGTTGTGGCTTGTCCTCGGACCGGCGCAGTAGCAGTCATCGCATGCGGAGAAAAGGTTGACAACGGAGATGCCAAAAGGTGGATAATACAGACTAGAGATAACAATACTAAGCGTGCACACCGAGCCAATGTTCTGTACTGGGGTGTAAGATTTTTAATGGGACAATAATTCTATACCTGTTCCATAATGAATAGAATTTAGTTTATTTTCCACCAATATTTGTGTCTCCTACCTTATCTCTGTGTGTCTCCAGTTTCTTTTATTTCATCGTAATAGTGCGAATAGATTGGGTCTAGACCGACACGGCATGAAGCCAACATGAATCGTAAATGAGTCATGCTTGGTCTCGCTGAAAGCCAGCCGGGCCAGCACGGTAGGCCGACCGGGTCGTGGCGACACGACACAATTTAGTCATATGGCTCGACGGATCCGTGTCGTGCCAATTAGGCCCGACATATGGCGCCTACATTTAGCCCGACATATGACGCCTACATCTAGTTGTAGCTATATTTCCACAAGGACATCATCCTCCAAGGAAGAAGATGTGTCAACTATCCCCCGACTGAAATGGGAGAATACGGACCCATCTTGAACAGATGGTACGTTTTTCTCCGGTCGGTTGCGATATGATGATATCGACTAGCTAGGGGAAAACACTTTGAGGTCAGTCCCACCCCCTAAACCTCCCCTTATCTTAAATTATAAGGAGAATTAGAAAAATATGAGCTCCAACCCAACCCTTATAAGGAACCCTTATTCTAGGGAGACCCCTTCTCACCCCTACATCTAGGGCTTTCTCCTTCTCCCCTACTATTTTTTTCAACATTTTTTTATTTGTTATTTCTATTTTTAGTAAATAATTCATAGGTGCAAAGTAATAATAATGTTCAGATAAATAATAGAGGTGAGTAATAGGGAATGTGGGTTGAAGACAAATTTGATATAGGATGTTCCTAATTTTTACACCACCCCTAGATGAGTGATTTAGAGGGAAAATATAAGGATTTGGATTGGAGTTGCTCTTAACTAGCTCTTGATTGGGGGCGCGTACGTTTCTGCAGTTTGACCGCGCGCGGAGCCGTTTTCTTAAAGGTAGAGTAGCATGCCATGCATGGCATGCGCCGCGCAACAACCGTTTTCGTGGCTGTCGGATGTACTCCGTGAGTGGTCCTCCACGCAGCAGGCAACGACGGCCATTTGTCAATTCTGGGATGCGCAAGGGATTTGCGGACTAGCCCCGACCCAGTTGAAAGCAATGGCCAAGACTCAAAACAGGGGCATCCTAGGATCAAATTCAATTCAATCCATCACGGTTAATATATACGCGCGAGACGGCCTCAAGCTCGCTTTCTTACGAGTTAGTGGTACTCCGTACCCAACGGGAGGTGTCGCGGTTGCACTCGGCATTAACGTGGTCGGTGGGATTTCATACGCGCCCGGAGAGAGAAAAGTTTATAAATCCCGAAGGAGTGGATAATTAATCCGGAAAAGGACATGGCATCTCGCGATAATTAATACAGTGAAAAGTGTTGAAATGAGATGTAAAGAGTAATTGATGTGTATGAACACTTGTGTTTGTATTTCATTCATTGATCAATATATACACGGTGAACGGGTGGATTAGCACCCGTTCGGTGGATTATAGAGAGGGAGAGATGAGGGAACGTAATGCTTCGTTAATCCGTCGGTTTGGTAGTTGTTCTCCCGTTGTTTTGGTTGGTTGCGAAGATGTTATTTCGGTTGTTGCTTCGTATCGTTTCATGGATGAGATCATTCCTTCGCATCGTAACACTCCCCCTTGATCGAATCCATCTTCTGAGATCGATATGAAATTATATTGTCCATTTTCTTGACATGCCTAATATCATCCTCTAAAAAACCCAGTGGGAAAAAATAGATGATATGACATATAAACTGTATTGATATTGCGTCATTAAAAACTTTATATGAGAAAAACCTCAAAGAGGGAAAAACTCATACAAAGAAAAGAGTACAATATAATATTTAAACAGGTTATTTATCAGAGAGAGAAACTCCCCCTGACTCCTGCGAATCTCTAAGTCGTCTCATACCAACTCCCTTAACACATTTAGAAAATGTAGAATAAGGTAGAGACTTTGTGAATAAATCAGCAAGATTATCACATGACTTAGTTTGCAGAATGTTTATTTCCCCACTCTTTTGCAATTCATGAGGATAAAACAATTTTGGAGCAATATGCTTAGTGATGTTGCTCTTAATATAACTTTGTCTCCATCTGAATCACACAAGCGGCATTATCTTCATAGATAATGGTTGGAGATTCAATGGAACCAATACCACATAGTGAAGTATGTGGTTTATCATTCTATGACCAAACACATTCTCGGGAGGCCTCATATAATGCAATTATTTGAGAATGATTGGTAGAAGTAGCCACCAAAGTTTGTTTGGAAGATTTCCAAGAGATGGTTGTTCCACCTTGTAAGTATACAAAGCCGGTTTGTGATCTGGCATTACCGGGATCAGATAAATAGCCAGCATCTGTATATCCATTCAAAGTCGAATCTCGGGTTCTTCCATAGAAAAGACCAAGGTCTCTTGTACCATTGAGATATCTAAAGACATTCTTCACTCCAGACCAATGACGCTTGGTGGGAGCAGCGCTGTATCTTGCAAGTAGATTCACTGCAAATGCAATGTCCGGTCGGGTACTATTTGCAAGATACATAAACGCACCAATAGCACTGAGATAAGGGTACTCGGGTCCCAATATCTCTTCTCCATCACTCCGAGGTCTAAAAGGGTCTTTCTCTACGTCTAGAGATCTGACCACCATAGGGGTTTTGGATGGATACAACTTATCCATATTGAATTTCTCCAATATTTTCTGAATATAAGTAGCTTGATATACAAAAATTCCTGAAGGTAAATGCTCAAGTTGTAAACCTAAGCAAAATTTGGTTTTACCCAAATCCTTCATCTCAAACTTCGTCTTTAAATGATGACGTGCTTCATTAATATCAACTTCATTGCCGATGATGTTGAGATCATCAACGATATCTGAAATGATCTGAGAATCACGTAGAGGATTTCTTAATGAAAACACATGGGCAGTCATCATTATTAGTGTATCCCTTTAAAGAAAGGAATTCACTTAATCGATTGTACCACATTCGCCCTGATTGTTTCAAGCCATATAATGACTTTTTGCAATTTTACACAATACATATTACGATTTGCCTGTGGATCCGGTACATTGATTCCATCAGGAACCTTCATGTAAATCTCGGAATCCAGTGACCCATACAAGTATGCTGTCACTACGTCCATCAACTGCAAAGATAGACGATTTTGAACTGCCAATGATATCAAATATCGGAAAGTTATGCCACTCACAACCGGAGAATAAGTTTCATTATAATCAACACTGGGCCTTTGTGTGAAGCCTTGAGCTACTAGCCTTGCTTTATATCTCACCACTTCATTATTTTCATTCCGTTTCCTGGACGAAAACCCACTTGTATCCTCTGAGGAAAGTGCCACGAGGTGTAGGCATCACTTGAGAATACTTCTCTTTTATAAAGCAAGGCAATCTCTGTTTCAATCGCTTCCTTCCATTGATTCGGTCAGGCGTTTTCTACACTCTACCATGGATTTAGGATCGGATCATTAGGGATGTCGACAATCTGCTTAGAGAAATAAGTGTCGACAATTGTAGCTTTTCGGTCAAATAATTCTCCAGTCTCAATGTAATTTGTAGCAATTTCGTTCACCCTAAGAGATTCATCATTATTTCCCATAACGATGGATCTGGGGTTATCCGATGTCCCAAGTTCAAGTCTGTGCAAAAAGAAGAGGTTATGGATCAAGTCCACTTTGGTGTCTATCAACCATAGGTTGATCTGCATTTACCACCTTTTTACGCTTAGAGGCCTTACTTCTCCCCTCTTATTGCTAATCGGGGTTGAGTGGTTTTATTTGGTACCTCCACTCTTTCGGGCACATTCCTTGCGGGAATAAAGGATTTCATGACACCTTTATAATCTGTAAATGCATCGGCATGTTGTTCGCAATATCTTGCAAATCAATTATTTTCGAACTTGGAGTTCGGTTTCTTAATCGTGGATCCGAGGATGAAATACTTTGAGCATTCCAATCAATTTCACGGCATTCTTTACGGTACTTGAAATCTCCCCTAATCTTGGAAATGTTCCTCATTGAATATCTGATCGACATACCGGTAGTAAATAGATCCTGTAAGAGGTTCTAAATACTTAATGATCGTGATTGAAATCCCATAGATCCCCAATTTTCTATGAGGGCCCATAGAGTCTGTTGGGGTGGTGAGATCGGAGCATTATCGCTTTATCCGAACTTACGCAAATGGGAAATACTTGGTGGATTCCCACGTACTAAGCGCATGGGAGAAGAATCATGATATCGCGGTTGGTCGGTTGGATTAAATCAGCGGCGTGTAAGACGCATGACCCCAACACGACGTAGGCAACGAGCAATTCATCGGTAATGGGCGTGCAATGAGCTTGATTCTCTTAATCAGCGATTCACCAAACCATTACGAGTATGGATATATGAAGCGGAATGTTGTACTTGAATTCCTAAAGCCATGCAATAATCATTGAAAGCATGGGAGGAAAATTCAGCGACATTGTCCATTGGATTGATTGAATCCGATGTTAGGATAATGTGCCTTGACAATAATTTGAGACATTATTTTCGCGAAAGCATGGTTTCGTGTGGACAATAAGCACACATGTGACCATCTAGTAGATGCGTCAATCAAAACCATAAAGTACTTGAAAGGTCCAGAAGTTGGCTCAATCGGACCACAAATGTCACCTTGAATTCTTTCAAGAAACTTAAGTGGTTCAGCCCTGATTTTAAGATGTGAAGGTCTTAAAATCAATTTTCCGGTAGCACATGCAGTGCATACAAAATCCGAAGATTTGGGAAATTTTGTAGCCGTCAAATCATGACTGATAGAAATGGTGATAATTTTTCTTATCATCCCGACACCGGGGTGCCTAAGTCGATCATGCCAAGTTTGGAATGCATCGACGTTTTGAAAAATTATCTTGTATGCAACATGTTTTATGGACTTAATATATGTATAGTACAATCCAGAGTCGAGAGTTGGAATTTTTTCGCATATTTGCTTGCCATATCCAATAAGTCTAGTTAAGAGAAGATATTCCTCTTTGTTTTCTTCATGTGTTTCCACATGAATACCATTCTTACGAATATCTCTATAACTCAACAAGGTACGAGTTGAATCAGGATACAATAGAGCATCCTCGATTGTAATCTGTGTACCCATAGGGAGGGTGATTGTGGCTCGACCAGAGCCAACAATCAACGCATCACGACCAGCAATCGTTAAAACATTTCCTTCTCTTTTCTTAAGAGTTTGGAAATATTTTATTTCTGTGAGTATAGTGTTTGTGGTACAACTGTCCACAAGGCATAATTCCTCCTCCGAGGGATTGATTTCTAGAGACATCTATATTAAGAACAAGAATTAATTAAAACTTTTTATTCTACACATATAGTGATACATACACATTGTATTGAATATCTAACATAACCATAATGCAATATTACAATACATATGAGTTTGTACAAATAAATATACAACTCCAAATTACAAACAGTTTTGAAATTCTAATTATTACAACACACAATACTATTTGATAATAATCACGGTCATGGAGATTTAAGATAAATCTCCATACATGTCACCCGAAGCATACTCAATGAGCATGTCGTCCGTTGCGGGAAGATCCACTTGCTAAGTAAGGGTTTCATTGTTTGGCGATTCTGTGGGAATCGAAGACGAACAACCAGCCTCCTTAGAAGTCTCAGTAGTAAGATTGAAGTGTGCTTCATATCTTGGTGCCTTCTGTTTGCCATCACGGAGGGATTTCTGATAAAGATCAACCAAGTGTTTTGAAGTACGACAAGTCGCGGCAAAATGCGTGTTACAACCACACTTATGACAAAGTCTTTTATTGTCATAGGTAGGTTGTGCATTGCCACGTGCCTTCTTGTTAGCACGGTGTCTACGGTTCTTGTTGAATTTGCGTCTACCAGGGTGGTTCCTTGGATTACCAGATGGAGATCCATTGAACCTTCTCTTATTGACGTTATTACGAACATTATGAACTTGAGCAAAGTCTTGACCCAATTGGGCGCAACTTATGATTCTTAATAAGAAGTTCATCATTCTTTTCAGCCTGACATAATGTATGAATAAGCTGGGAATAAACCTGATATTTTTCTTTACGGTATTGATTGCACAATATCCTGTCTGTTGGAAGCATAGTAGATAGAGTTTTCTCTATCTTTTCTGCATCCGTTGGTTCTTTCTCGCAAAATTTCAACCTACTACAGATGTTATGAACAGCATGATTGTATTCAGCCACAGATTTAAAATCTTGTAGGCGTAAATGATTCCAATCATGTTGTGCATCAGGATATATAATTTCCTTCTGTTGTTCATAACGATCTTTAAGAGCAACCCACAGAACACGAGGATTTTCTTCCAAAATGTACTCTTTCTTGAGATCTTTATGGATAGAAGTGCGTAACAAAAGTGAGGCAGTGTACTTCATTGTTTCAAGGACCGGAGGGGCCCCTTCAAGCTGGTTCATTTATCGCAATTGAAATCCTCGGGATGCAAAACTAATTTTAATATCCGTTGCCCATGAAGGATAATTGCTCCCATCAAGGCGAGTTCTTCAAACTCTTTTTGCATTTCCTACATGGCATAACCATCGATTTTATTAATTCACCAAATATTGGTAAATTTTAAAAACCTTAATGGTGGTGTTGTAATAATTAAGTGCAAATTTTAAATCATATCTTATGTTTTGGATGGTTGGAGTAGACCGTATAATTAAGATAATCTCCATAAATTAAGGTAATTTCCATAAATGGAGTAGATCATATAATTAAGGTAATCTCCATAAATGGAGTAGACCTTATATCCAAAAACGTTATTTTGAGATAACACTTTATAGGTAATCATCAAGTTAAAACATGATGTAGACCTCATAGTGATGGGCAATTTTCATTGCTGCTCAAAAAGGCATGGTCTCCAGGCAGAAATATTCAGAAAACTGAATAAGACGCAGCCAATGCCCTAGACTCCATCACCTTGTGTTTATTCTCAAAAGATAATGTAAGACATGTTTTTAAATTTGCTTAAAATCCTGGACAATTAAGTGGTACTTAATTGTGAGAATTTTTAAAATTATTAAATTGCAATTTGTTAAGTTGCAAATTCAATAACATACAACATATATATACATATATGCATAAGTGTATACACAAACACGTATATACATTTACATATATCACAATTACAGAAATATCAGGGTCTTAAAACAAAAAAACACACACTGATATACAACATTATGCAAATACTGTAAAATACAGGGACTAGAATGCATAAATGTTGGAAAATACTGAAAGTAAAATAAGGAAAATAGATAACAGGCCACGGCCAAATTCGGCCTGCCACTGTTTTGGCCCGTGGAAGCCTGTCAGGGGCGAGGGGGTTCTGGCGGCGTGGGCCTGGGCTAGCAAATTTGGCCCATGGCGCATTCCCGTGCGGTCGGCAGAGTAGGCCGAAGCCTAGGCCTGGGCCGCCATTCTGGCCCAAACTCATGCTTGCCTCCGCGCCGTATAAAACCGGAAATGGACGGCCGGTTAGGGTTCTAACCCTAATCGCTCCCCATTTTTCTTCTCCACTGCCTTGACCGCAAAATGCCGTGTAAGATCGAGGATGAGCCTAGAGGGGGGGTGTATAGGCTTTTCTAAATTTTTCTAACACTAAAATTCAAGTTTAATTATATCTAAGGACTAGTGACAATTTTTGGCAACCTTAACACTTAACAATTCTAGTGATCACAAATGATATCCCTATGCAAGTGTATCGAAACTAAGCAAGTAGCACAAGAGAATCAAATTACTAAATTATACAAGAGTAAAGACAAGCAAACCCCAAATGATGGACAAGAGAATTTTTCCCGTGGTCTCGGAGACTTGCCGGTCTCCCCTACTCCACGTTGAGGTAGCTTGAATTCCTTCAAGCCGGCTCCACTCGCTTGAGCCTTCCCCGATCACTAGTGATAGCTCTTCCCCGCTCTGGGTAGGCGAGCTTCGTGCCTTCACAACCGCCCGGGTCTTCACACAACCTTCTTTGTGAAGATCACCGGAGCCTCACGCCTCCAAGCCGTCTAGGAGGCGGCAACCTCAAGAGTAACAAACTTGGCGTGAGGCTTGAACTCAAGAGTGCAATCAATATGGCTCAACTAATGCAATGCTTTTAATGCACTCAATTTTCTCTCCAAGAACTCAAGAATCAAGAATTGAATGCTCTAATGGATGGAGAGAGTTGCTAGGGCTTAGAATGTATTCAATGGAGTCACCAACCAGGCCCTAGCACAGGTGAGGGGGTATTTATAACCCCCACCCACACAAACTAGCCGTTTTCTACTTTTTCTGCCGAATTTGCGCCAAGGCGGTACTCTACCCCTCTAAGGGCGGTAGTACCGCTTTTGAGAATGTACGCTATAACGAACATTTAATCTTGACGACACGTAGTCGTTCTGGCGTTTTTATATGTGGTAGGTACTCACATCCCTTGGGGTGCGGTAGTACCGCACCAGTCGACCGGAAAAGGATACATTCTGGAATAAAGCTACCGCCAACTAAGGTGCGGTAGTACGCATTCTTGATACTACCGCCCGACCAGCGGTAGTGCGACCATGAGTTCAAAGCGAGACCAAAAATCCTCCTACGGAATAAAGCTACGCGGTGTTATGCACAGTAGTGCAAGATTTACGGTACTACACTTACAAGGCGGTAGTGCGTAAGGGTTTTTCAGAATTTTAAATACCTCTCGAATGCATGATTTACCAATTATGATTTTGAGCCATACTTGATGCACTTTTGAACTTCATAACCCAAATCAAGTCCCTCTTAATAGTACGGCTACTATCCTAATAATCCGATCTTTTTCCCAACTCCGAGATCGGTGAAAAATACTAGAAAATACTTCTAAATTTTTATACCTTCATTTCTTTAGCTTCTTTTGCGCGTAGTCCTTCCATTTTGTACTTGAGAATATCTGACTTCCTTTGAACGATAGCTTTTCCTGTTTTCAACTTAACCACTGCAATTTACGTTAGTCTTTTTCGCGTGATTGTCATTAATTATCAAAACCAACACCACATGGGGGCCTAGATGCTTTCATGCCGCCGCCATTTCTTCAAGCACAGCTACTGCCGACGCCATGCCCCATTCGCCACCATTACCGGCCGTAGAGAACCACCACCAGTGCCGTGAGAGTCACCTGCGCATGGATCGGAAACTTCTCGGCAGTGGCAGCGCTCCCCCCTTCCTCTTTGTCGCACGACGCTCACTGGTGGGGGCCCTCCCCCTCATCTGGGGAGGAGAAGATGCGATCACCGCCACTTCGGAAGCCGTGGAGAAGGGAGGAAGAAGCGGCGGTGCCAAGGCACGCACCACGCCCGATGCGCCGGTTCTCGGCCGTCCTCGCTGCGGCGTGAAGTCGAGAGCCAAATCCCAAGGCGGGGCGGCGTGGAAGCGAGCGAAGCGTCGTTGCGGGAAGAACGGTGGCGCACGGATCGCGCCATGGTGGGGCGCAAGCCTAGGCCAGCGGGCGAGTCGGGGCCTCAACTTGGCGGTGCTTCATCAGCCGGAGTGGGCGGGCAGCGAGAGGCGCCATGGTGGCGAAGACATCCATCGGAAGGTATGTTCCTCCACCATTCGCTGGGTAAAATCCGGGCGGGTATGCCGTGTTTCCTTGTGTTGATACATGCCCTGTTGAATGTACTCGGTGGTGGTTGATGGGGCTTGTCCATGAGCGGCGGCGACGAGGAGAACCTCTGAGTCGGGGAGCCCATGCGCCGGGAGGATGGGGACTCAGCAGTGCTCGGTGGATAACAGCGCGAAGACGGTGCCGGTTCAAGAACCCACGACGTGCGGCACGGCGAAACTCACGAACCATCTCTTCGAGAAGAATGGAAACGACGTAGTCGGCAGTGAAGATCGGCATGTTTGCTGTTCTTACCGAAATGGACGCCGTTTTTTTTCTTTCTGTTCTTCTGCTTTCAAGAACTCAAGAACTCAGTGGAGATTCTACGTGCATGATAACGTGTTGAAATGAGATGTAAAGAGTAATTGATGTGTATGAACACTTGTGTTTGTATTTCATTCATTGATCAATATATACACGGTGAACGGGTGGATTAGCACCCGTTCGATTGGATCTGAAGAGAGAGATGAGGAGCATAATGCTTTGTTAATCCGTCGGTTTGGTAGTTGTTCTCCCGTTGCTTTGGTTGGTTGCGAAGATGTTTCTTCGGTTGTTGCTTCGCATCGTTTCATGGATGAGATCATTCCTTCGCATCGTAACAAAAAGCGCTTAGCTAGTAGTGCAGGTTGAGCAGCAGCTGCGGTGCTTGGACCTCTTTGCTAAGCTACCGGCCGGTTTGTTAGTCGGATGTTTTTCTTTCTTTCTTTTTTTAAACTGTTAGTTGGATATTTTATTTCTTTTTTTAAGCCGTCGGTTGGATGTTTACCGGTACTGAGCTACTTACTTTCGCCATATTTATCTACAAGCTATCTTGACGTAGGGCTAGTAAGTGGAGAAATTGCATTAACTATAATGTAAATTAGTAACTCAATGAACAAATATATTGAAACTGATACTTCGAAGTCATAGATAAATATAGTGAAATAGAGGAAATAGTATTGTGCAATAGCTGAACTAAGGGCTTGCGTGCTACTGATGGTGCTTATGGATGCATGATATATTAGGCCATAGTGACACGTCAGTTTTAGCACTGCTCTTTTCTTCGAAAGTGCCTCAGACTAGAACAATAAGCGCGGCGCACGCCGCGCGCGTGAACAGAAAACAAATTTATGTTTTTTTCGGAGAAAAACGGATCACGAAAACAAATTTTGCCGCACGCGTGAACGAAAAACAAATTTATGTTTTTCTCATAGAAAAACAGACCACAAATTTTTTTTTTGAAAAGCGAGAAAAACGAACACGAAAACATTTTTCCGGAAAAGCGGACGCGAAAACATTTTTTCGAAAAAATGGAGAAAGGACTAAGCGGCGCGCCGTCGCGTGAGCAAAAAAACAAATTTGTGTTTTCTCAGAGAAAAACGGACCACGATTTTTTGGAAAAGCGAGGAAAAACGGACCACGAAAACATTTTTTCGGAAAAAGCGAGGAAAACGCGAGTCGAAAATATTTTTACGGAAAGAGCGGAGGAAAAAGTCTAGAGATAGAGCTGAACACATTTTACGGTGGCGAAAACATTTTTTTCCACGAAAAACGGAGAAAGGATCTATCGTAAAGAGCAAGGACACAGAATATTACGTTTTGGACCTATTCGCTATCCTGAAAAATTAGAAAAGGGCTTGTTCGCGATTTGAATTTAACGGGAGGTTTTTTCCGTAAAACGGCGCACGAGGGACCCAAATGCGATTTAGAAAAGAAAATCTTTCTCTCACAAAAAATCGCGAAGGACCTATTCGTAATTTGCAGGGACCTATCCGTAATTTCAAAAAACACAGAGGATTTTTTCGTAAAATGGGCAAAGTGACAGGTGGATAGCCTCATCATGCCGGAACTTTACAAGTTTTAATATAAGGTATTATTAGTATGTTGGAGCCCCCATCTCGTTCCAATCTCGATTAATCTAGGGCCAATAGAGTCATCTGCCCCATTGACACAACCACCAGCACCGCGAGTGTCATTGCCGAAGCCTCACCGAATGCCGACATGATCGCCACGGAATCCTTGCCACGGTCCTCAATGATCATGGCCGCCACCCCAAGGTACCAATACTTTCTTGATTTTGTCAATTTATTTTCACTTTTTTTCCTTCCTTTTACGGTGATCCACGGAGTTACGGCGGCAGGACGCTACGGCTCACACTGTGCCAGGGTCAGTCATGGCATTAGGCAGCAAGGGTTGGATTTATAGCTAAGAGGTAATCATGAGTCACGTGTGATGTTAGCTTTGTATCAAGTTCGAACTCTAATGTAGAGGCCCACCAAGAGGCTATATAAAGAGATAGGGTGAAGACCAGAAAAGTGTGAAGTTCTCCTCTTCACCAAAATCCTAGCCATCATCTCCCATCTGTAGGTCACGGTGCTAGCACACCGACACACGGAATTCCTCCCTATACGTGTGGACTACGTAGAGACGTTGCTCGCGGACGATCGACTTCAGCAAGAAGACGATCGGCTTGCGAGGAGGAGACGGTTGCTCCATAGACGATCATCTACTTCCACTACATCGACGCGCGCTACGTCGACCCGGCTGTTTCGACCTTTCTTTCCGCTGCACTGCGCGTCTAGTAGTAACGATCTATGATCCCCTTCTTGTGAGAAGGTTCCTGGTTTGTACGGTAGATTTTTATTTTGTATTAGCGTAGCATACCATGTATCCCTTCAGCAAGATGTGCCCTTTCTGTAGCAATCTCATTTCTGTTGTTCGGATTTTCTTTTCTATACGAGCATGTTTCTTCTGCTTGCGCGACAAATAGACCCGCCAGCTAAGGGCTTTTCCAATGCTCCTATATCAGCATTTCCTTTAACATACTATGTAGAATTAGTGCTTACCTAGAAAGAATATTAAAGAAGAGAGAGATAAAAGCTATTTCTTACATAAGAAACGGTTTGGACGACACACAAACTAAAGGAAGATATAATAAAAACATGCATTGAGAAGAAGCAGGTTATATCCAACTATATTTTATATCTTATATGATATTTATTTGATATTCTCTATATATTTATGTTAAGATACAAAGAGTTAGATAGTACTATTTATTAATGATATGGATGTTTTAGATATGACTATAGAATTTATGCATAAGGAGTGCCTAAGTCATAGCCAGTTTCCTAACCAAGATCAAAATTTGATAAGTTCTATTAATTCTTTCTGTTCTCGAGAAACTAGCCTGAATTTTTTTTTTAGTGATAAGCCTGAATTGTATTTTAGTTCAGCATGGTTTTTACACATAAATGATTCTGAACACAGAAAAGAATGCTACGACCCCGATACTGCCGTCTGTACGAAGGCCTTTCTGGCAACGCTGGCAACAATGGCCCCAGTCCCAGCTCTCCACCAGTTTGCAGAAATTCCTCGACATGTCTCATCGTCTTTTTCTCCTTTTTTTTATTTGGCTCAGGCAGTTTGTTCGATCGACATGTTAAAAGCCATGGTTCAAAAGTCCATTGAAATTTTAGAAATCTCAGCTGAGATTTTGGATGTTAGTCAGAGACGAGATTTTAAATCCCGATGAAACAAACAAAATTAAAAAATTTTAAAAATGCTTATCACAGACGGTTTTAGCCAAAAACCGTCTGTGATGTGCATTTACATCACAGACGGTTTTAATTTAAAACCGTCTGTAATGTGAGCATGAGGTATTTTGACCAGATTTTAAGTTTTTTGGGCCGAGATTTCGGTGTTTCTCGCCAAGATCTTGGTAATTTTTTCCGAAATCTTGAAAATCCCAGTCTAAAAAAAGCCAGATTTGAAATTTACTTTTTGGATTTCATCCAAAATTCTGAAATCTCGCCGAGAATTCGGATTTCGGTCACCTCCGAGATATGACCCTATATACCGAAATTTGAAACTTTGGTATAAGCAGCATCAACTGAGGCTGCGCCAAGGAATATGTAGATTTTGATCTTTTCTATGATAAGCTGTGTAAATATCAGTTTTACTTTGTAAATATAGTACTTAATTTGCATTATGCTCTGGTTCATGCTGACTGGAAGAATCAATCATCACTACTACGGAAAGGGCATTTAGTATCGGTTCAAAACAGGTTTTAGTACCGGTTTTTGAACCGTCTGAGACTATTCGGGATCGATGCCCCGGTTCCCTCACTGATCTTGATAGAGTATCGATGCGGTTCAAAATCATACGTGGCGGTAGCGTCGGGAACCCCGAGGACCTCATCGATGCGGTTGGTGTCTCCAGCCGTGCGATGAACCCTCATCGATACCGGTTGGTTTCTCCAACCGTGCGATGTTTTATATATATAGGTCTATTTCTCCAAGAGCTATTATATATATGTGTGTGTGTTAAATCACAACTAATTAAAAGCACGATAATCAATCATGCACTTTGCACGATAATTAAATCACTGAACATTCATTAACAAATTTAATTACATCTAATGTATTAAAATATGTACACATATTTGTTCTTCTGCTCATCGTCTAATGTATCAATATATATGTACACAACTTTAATTACAACTTTAGTATTTTTTTCCCTACATTCGCCGGGATCTTTTACGCGCATCGCTCTTCCTAGCCGTAGATGTCGACCCCGACAGTTCACTTGTCCTTATCGAAGGGCACCACCTATTAAAATTTCGTTCGTGAAACTCGCCTTTTGGATTTACGACCTCATCATAAATAAAGCCGACGAGATGTTCTTGAATTGCTCTCACTCGTGCCGGTGAGAGTTCCGAACCTTGTCCCGCCAAATATTGAGGCACCTATCGTTAAGTCATTAACTAATCAATACTTGAATTTGTACAAGATATAAGGAGTACCTATACATCATTAAAGCTAGTAATTATATTTACTCACCCCTTGTTGCCTTTTAGCATGTGGTCGGCGGCTCGGTTTGGGTGTGCATAAACTTCGCATACATAGTAGCCGCATAAATTGTTACCGTGGTGAGTCAAGATCTGCGGTGGAAAAAGTTGAAAGCGTGAAATGGATGCAAGGAAATTAAGTTAACTAACTAAAAAGCTAGCATTATGATATCGCATACCGAGAGGCAATTGTAATGTCAAATTTCTCCTTGAATCATACGTTTTTAGCACGGAGCAGTGTGAATGCACTACACATGTGATTCTGAATTGTATATGATTAGAATTTGTTTCAAATTGAAGGAAATAGAACTAATGCGATAATGAAAGGAACAAGAATTAATACCGGTTGAGCATGTCGATAAAGTTTTGATACTTTTCAACCGGTCTCCTTTATGAGTCCATAATTGTGATCGAGCTACGATCTAGCTTCGATCATAAGAAGAATCCGATGAAAACTATACATAGATGTGTCAGCGTAGATAACTAATTAGTTCTAATATCGTGTTATGAAAAAGGAGTAGAATGAGGTGAATGCAAAACACGTACTCAAATGAGTAGGCTAGATATATCTTTGACTTATATATTTGACCCATTAGCGCATTGAATCGTTAGTCTCTGTTTAAGCTTGGGTGGTCTCTAACGGTTGTCCGTTGATAACTCTTGGGTCCATGAAGCCTATGTCGAAAATCTGATCCTTCGGCATCTTTGTATCTCCATGCTACATAAGAAATTAGTTAGGCTTGCAAGTTAGTATAGTACAAGGAAGTGCACGATAGTTTTTATAAATAATTAAGACACTTACGAGTCCAACAACCCATCAAGCTCGCCGAGGCGTCATGCAGTATAGATCATATATGTAGTCCTAGTTGACAAAAATTCACCTTCACCGTGAAAAAAATTGTGTTGCTTAAACTTGACGGCGAACATCATAGATCATGCTTGGTGGCGTCCAAGTACCATTCATGAAATTGCCGCATCTTTGTCGTTAGTGGGCAGCTCCTCATGCTTGACCAATGACCCGACCACTTTAAATAACCATTTTACTTGGGCAAACTCAATCTTTTCGTGCCTAATATTTGATTTGCGTTAAGGCGGTTTCATCGAAGAATTGTTGCATCTCCTTACCCTTCGCCTCGGTGACATCTTCTTCTTGGGGCATTCCTTACTCAATGTCTTTCGTAGTTTGATTGGCGAGGCATTTCTTTTTATCCTTCAAATTTTAATAGTCATTAAGCCTTTATAAAATTCTTACGTGCGAGTTGAACCTTCTTCTCTGGTGACTTGGGTTTAAGAAATTTAGTTACCTCTCCTTTTACCATCTTCTTGGTCTCCTCATCGTTCATATCATCTGGCCGCTTCGGAAGTTCACCCGACTTCTTGGATTGGGTGGAGGACCCGTTTTCTTGGGAGCCTCTTGGCGAGCTGGCTTGTTTCCTTGGTGGCGCCTTCTTGGGAGGAGACGGCTTCTTGTGGCGCTTATGTGCGGGGAGGTGGTGTAGGAGTCGGCGCCTTCTTGGGAGGAGGCGGGCTTCTTGTCGGGCTTATATGCGAGGAGGTGGTGTAGGAGTCGGCGCCTTCTTGGGAGGAGGCGGGTTTCTTCTCGGGCTTCTTGCGGAGAGGACACGTCCATGTTATCTCGAAAAATTATGTACCGTTTGCGCACAGATGAAATTGTGTCTTGCCTCTCCTAGCCGTAGTCCGTCACCTCCGAGAATTTCGAGGTCAAGGTCCTCGTACCACAAGCGAACCTCCTCCACCGAGACCTTGGAGTATCTGACGGTATCTGTTGGCCATGGATAAGCTGCCCGGCTCTAATGGGTGAGCCATGCCATCGGCCGCCTTGAAGGTAAGGTTCACGCTTGGATATGCAGCTCACAAGGTGTCCATTGTTTGATGTCGTCTCACGGATACTTGTCCAAGTCCGCTTCGGCGGCCCACCGGCTTCACCGCTTCATTGCCGGGGGCTGATGATGTTAGGATTACTTGGAGGTTCTTGGCCCGTCTCGCGCTGTTGGCTCAAGGCTAGCTGCACCTCTCTTCGGATCTCTTCTTGCATTCTCTCATTTGTTTGATTCAGGCGTTCTTCAAGCGTACTAAGTTGTTGTGTCTGTCGAGCCTTGCTCATCGCCCGACTCCTATAGGTCTCAGCATCCTGAGCGAAACCAACCTTCCACGGGACAACGCCGACGCCTCGTGTACGTCCAGGGTGCTCTGGATTTTGCAAGGCCCTTGTTAGCTCATCGTTCTCCCTATTTGGCACAAAGCTACCCTGGGAAGACTCCTCGATGGACTGTACAAGCCTTCTGGCCACATCTCTTAGCACCTCCCCAAACACAGCATTGCCGTTATCATCAAGGCCGCTGCCGTGACCATAGAACCAATGCTTTGCTCTGTCGGGCCAATCCATTGTTGCGGGTGCGATACCCTTCGCTAGCAGGTCCTGTTCCCTCTTCTCCCATTTTGGTATTGCATGGCGGTAACCACCAGGGCCAAGTTAGTGGTGATAATTCTTCTTCTGTGCATTCAACTTATTCTTCTCACTCAAACTTTGACCTTCGTCCGATGTCTTGTAGTTCACAAACGCATCCCAGTGATCTTGCAACTTTGGGTGCTTGTTGAAGTTGGGTGTTCGATTCTTCTTGATATACTCCGTGTTCAGCTTTTTTTTATAAGTCTGGAATGCGACCGCCATCTTCTTGAGAGTGTAACTCTTCACCTTCTCTTCGGTCCCTTGGGGGAAGGTGAATGTCTCCTTCACATCGTTCCAAAGCATGTTCTTCAGTATCTTGAGGACTGATCCCATTTTGCTATGCTAATTGCCATGTGGTCCCTAACGTGGGCGCCGCATGCGAATTGAACAGCCCAAGCGCCCGAGGGTGCAAGAGGTCGGCCGTCTCGCCGACCGGTGATAACATGTCTTGCCTTCTTCTTCTTGCTTGGACCTCGTGGCGTGATTGCTGCTGGTTGACCGATCTGAAAGCATGGTACAATCATGAGCAGGTCGGGATGTTGGCTTAGCATGGTAGTGGAACCGACAATCATGAACGTGACTGATTGTTACCTCGCTGGCCTCATCGTGCTCTGCAGTCTCGGTGGCCTCGGCGGCCTCAATGGCCTCGGCGGCCATGAGGGCGGGTGCAGGCTCCGCCGTCTCATGACCATCACCTCCCGAAATCAAACATCTCATAAATTCTTCTTGATCAAATCTTTCATCGTCCATAAATGCGTTTCTTATGCTAGAAGAAGCGAAAATTAACGAAAATAGATCACATTTCATGTAAAGCTGATGGTACTACTCTAAAACGGCGTGGAAGACGGTGGGGAAGAGACGGTAGAGAGGATGGGCGGCGATGCCGAAGATGTTCCTAATGTAAATCGGCCAAATACTATCGACAAGTATACTTATACATATGAAAGAATGGAAGACGCTCAAAGTGAAGCAACGTCAATTCAGCTGATTAGCCAACTCAACCAAACAGACAAGCATAAACAAAATTCAGCAGATTAACTAACATGATATTAAAAGGCAAGTTATTATTCATACATAACGCATAAGTTATTCATACATAACCATAATAATAAAAGGCAAGTTATTATTCATACATAACGCATAAGTTATTATTTACGCCAAACGGCTCCACTAGTTGTCTTTGGGCAAACTAATACCGGTAGTCTTGGCTTGTAGGGACACATATACATACAAATCTCACATATCGTAGAAACTTCACATATACATAGAAATTTCAAAATTCACGAGAAATTAGAATAATTCACATGATACATATACATTTCAAACTTAGCATATACATAGAAATCTCACACATACATAGAAATCTCACATATACATAAAACCGATCAATAAAATATAGAAATTTCAAAATTCACGAGAAATTAGAATAATTCACATGATACATATTCATTTCACATGATACATATACATTTCAAACTTCACATATACATAGAAATCTCACACATATATAGAAATCTCACATATACATAGAAACTTCACATATACATAGAAATTTCAAAATTCACGAGAAATTAGAATAATTCACATGATACATATACATTTTAGTCCACACTAATATGATTTTCAAAAATAAAATAAGGTTATAAATCCACAACTAGAATGTTAGTAGTCTATTATATCAAAAGAAAGCAAAGCGATCATTCCAAACTAAGCACGTCACCTCATGGCTCCGCCTCTCGATTATGTCGGACGCTCTCACAGCGACCATGCTTCTTGAACTTCAAGAAGCATGGTCAAGCCAGGCGGGACCTTCTCCAGCGGCCCGGCACGATATCTTAGATGGGCTGCGCCCGGCATGGCGTGGCGTTGCGTTGCGTTGCGAATTGCGAGCCATCGGCGGCATCGGTGTCGGCCGTTGGAGAAATCTGACTACTAACAAGTTGGAAATGTTGTAGAGTTATAACCATGAAGTTTTATTTTTTGAAAATGATATTAGTGTGGAAATAAAATGATTCATTATTTTTATTGAGCAAAAAGCAATAATAATTTTTCTCAAGTTATTAGTTGCTTGCCTCCTTGGGCACCGCCCTTGCTAACTATTAATCTTGATTCGGACATATAGAGGATCATGACGTATAGCAACAAAGAATGCAATATCATGAAGCACGGTAACAACAATGCAATGTGCTAGAAACAACAAGTATGCTATGAAGAGGGAAGAGGAAAAATAGAAGGAATAACAATATCAGGAAGAGAAATATAAACAGGACATCCAACATGGATAATAAACGAGTTAACCAAAATAGTATAGTACTCATGTTTGGTTTTGCAACTATTGCTCTCAGATTTAATAAATTGATGGGTTGCTCCAAATGAGCCCTCCAACACCAATTTCAGCAATATATCACAGGGTATCCAAATATGAAATTAGTGAATATATACAATTCAGCACTGTTTAATAAACTTGATTCACTAGAACTCAACAATGGACTATGAAAAGCTACTGAATAGTAGGACAGCACCAATTTGGACTAAAACAGAGTAGCCAAAGTTATTCACAACCAAGTTCCAGATTAGATCAGGGATATCACTGCGAACCAAGCCTCATAACAAGAACTAATAACATGTAGCATGTCACATATACAGCAGCAATAAAACCAAGTTGAAGTTTTAGACACAATGATCTAAACAGTGCTAAATCACAGAGGAAATCACTAACTAACAGATTAATATTGCCTCATTTAATTGAATCATCATAGAGCAGCGATGAGGAGAATAAAATCGGTGCCTCCGGATCAAGAAATCTGACCTCTAGCTCGATGGCTAGTCCCTCAAATTTCTCAATCGGTTCACTGAATCAACACCAACAGATAAAGAGCACATTCTGATAAACAAGTAAACCATAATGGTGTAATCATGCATGATTTATGCACAAGTAAACCACAGGAAATGTCTCTCCTGCTAGGTTATATTTCAAACTGAATAGCAACCAGGCCGTATTGTCACCTTGACAGCTTTTGTTGCGTTCACACAGTTCAAGACCTTCCCATCACTTCGATGAGCACAAATGCCATACATGGAACAGTACCCTTCTGCAGATACTACCCTAAGGAAGCCACCAAATCAATTAGTACAACTAAGAACAGCGAGCATGGATTTTCATAAGTCCATACCAAAGTTCCAATCTGTGCAAGGACATGTATAGAGACAACCACGACATCTAACAACAATAATTGGAGCTAAGAAATGAGAATCCAACAGCTCGCCTCTAAAAAGATAAAACAACATCGAATTGAGCGTAGAGTGATGCTCAAAAGATAGGCGAAATGTGTTTAGCGTCATGTCTTTTGAAATCCAAGAGATTGAAGCAGAATTTTGCAATATCAAATTTGAGGTTTTGACAGCTTAAAAAGCCCGTGTGGAAATTCAGTTGAGCTAGGAAAAATAGCTAGATTGTGAAGATCTTGCACTTTCAAGCAAAAGCTGAGTTAGCTATCGATAACCCAAAAACAAAGGCAAACCCAAGCTCCACATAAAATTCGAATTAATCTCAATATCTCATAGCTATCTAGTAACTTGGAGAAGCATGGCATACTTCAATCATGTAAAACTTCTCAATCTATATGGCAACAGCACACATTTCGAGGCAAAATATGAAACTAAAAACAAAAATCCGAACAGTGAGGCAAGCAGCGCATGCTACAATCCAATAGACACCCAAAATTGAACTAATCGAGGTGAACTAAACTGAACTAAATTTGCTTCTCAAACGCAGCAACGCAACCAAAACCAATCACTCGGGCACCAATGAGGCAAAACCACATGGTTTCAGACCACCAATCCAAAACCATCATCCATGTCAGGAATCGACAGCACCATCTGTTAGTTCTAGAATCGACAGCACAAACTCCCAGCACTTTCACCATCTGTTAGTTCTAGAACCGCATATTATTTTATCAAGTGACAAGTGATCTCATCGGATAAGGAGGGCACAAACCCTAGGGTTGGCGAAGGCGGAGGGGAACAAGCGGAGGAAAGGCGTGGAGGCAAGGCTTGGAGGCGAGGCAGTGGCAGGTGGGGTCGTCGGAGGCGAGGAGGACGCAGCGGTGGGGTCGTTGGAGGCGTCCCGGTCGTCGGAGGTCTTTGCAAACGAGCGGGAGGAGGAGGAGATTGGGAAACAATGGCGGGAGTAGCAAAAATTGGGGAAGAGGAGGTGGCGGGAGGGATTTATAGGTGCACCATCAGTCCCGGTTGGTGTATCCAACCGGGACTGATGTGAAGGGTTTATAAAACTCAAAAAATTTAGCGCCCTTACTACTTGATAAGAAATCTTCCTCCCCCTTGGCTAGCGCGAGGCGCTTGAGTGCGGGCTCTCCCGATCCGTGAGGTCTCGGGTTCGAGCCCCGCTCGTGCGGTCGTGCCCCCTAGCCCTTCTTTTTTTTCTTTTCTTTTTTTATTTTTTAAATCTACTGTTTAACTATTGTTTCATTAAATAATTTTTAAAAATACTTTTACCACTTTAGGTTCAATTAGCCTTTTTTTAACATTTCTTTTTTTATTTCTTTGTTTAACTATTGTTTCATTAAATAATTTTTAAAAATGCTTTTACCACTTTAGATTCATTTAGCCTTTTTTTACATTTCTTTTTTAAATCTATTGTTTAACTATTGTTTCATTAAATAATTTTTAAAAATGCTTTTACCACTTTAGATTCATTTAGCCTTTTTTAGATTTCTTTTTTAAATCTCTTGTTTAACTATTGTTTCATTAAATAATTTTAAAAATACTTTTACCACTTTAGGTTCAATTAGCCTTTTTTTAGATTTCTTTTTTTTTTCTTTGTTTAACTATTGTTTCATTAAATAATTTTTAAAAATGCTTTTACCACTTTAGATTCATTTAGCCTTTTTTTTAAGATTTCTTTTTTAAATCTCTTGTTTAACTATTGTTTCATTAAATAATTTTTAAAAATGCTTTTACCACTTTAGATTCATTTAGCCTTTTTTTAAGATTTCTTTTTTAAATCTCTTGTTTAACTATTGTTTCATTACATAATTTTTAAAAATACTTTTACCACTTTAGGTTCAATTAGCCTTTTTTAAGATTGTAAGAAATAAAGTAATTTTGCACTCTTATAATTTCATTTCAAATTGTCATCTTGTTATATTAGTACAGAGGACTTTGAACAATATTGTTAGTCAAATATTAGTACAATTTGAACAGAAAATACGGAGCAACAGGATAACCTCTAGAGGAATGAGAAACTAGTATGTTAGTAGTCTATTACACCAAAAGAAAGCAAAGCAATCCTTATTTGCTAACATACTTTGCTTTTACAAGTGATCCTTCATTATGATCGCGGCGTATGTAGGGAGATTCCTCTGTATCATTCAGGACACTAATGTCTACATCCACCGTGAAAGGAGGCAGCTCGTCGAACTGATTATACTCTTCTTCGTCCGTGACGCCCTCAACTCCGACAATCCTTCTTTTACCTAGAAGAACCACGTGGCGCATTGGCTGATCGCTACTGCTAGTCTTCCACTTCTGCTTTTTCGGTTTGTTGTCCATGTCCATCACATAGAATACCTATGTCACATCATTAGCGAGCACGAACGGTTCGTCCCTATAGGCCACTTGCTTGAGGTCCACAGTTGTCATACCGCATACTTATCGATATCCACAATGATCGGTTTGACCCATTGGCACGAAAGCAGAGGGACTTTTAATGGCCGTACTCTAGCTCCCAGATCTCCTCTATGAAACCATAGTAGGTGTCCATCTTTCCATTTTTGTCTAAGGCATCTATCTGACGCCCTTGTTTTGGTTGGTGCTCTTGCTATCTGGGTTGTCGTGTAAAATGTGTACCTATTTATCTCATACCCGTGAAATGATATGATTGTTGTGGGCGGTCCTCGAGCCAAGAGTTTCAATTGTTCATCGTCATGCCTTGCCCAACAGCTTGCTTTTGTAACCAAGCTGCGAAATGATCCATTCGCTCCACTGCGATCCACTTATCGACTTCTTTGGGTATTGGGCACGTAGACTCATCTCGTGATCATAGATATACGGAGCCACTACAGTTGCTTGTTTCAATACCGTGAAATGTGCTTGTTTAAATGCAAGTAGATCGTCGTTATAGGATTCTTTTCTCCCTAAAGTCCCTTTTCCTCGTAGCCTCCCCTCATGGCGTGATCTGAGGGGCAATCGGATTCAGATCATCAATGTAACTAACACAAAACTCGATCACCTCCTCTGTCTTTGACACCTGCAAGAATGCAACCTTACAGGCGAGACCGGTTATGAACATATTTCTTTAGGATACCCATGTACCTCTCGAAAGGGAACATATTGTGGAGGAACACAGGTCCGAGAATTTCTATCTCTTTAACAATGTGGACCATGAGATGGACCATAATATCAAAGAAGGATGGAGGGAAGATCATCTCAAGGCTAACCAAACTATTGACCATGTCATCATGCAGATTAGATACCTTATTCGGCTCGATGACCTTCTGCGACACCGCGTTGAAGAAGGAACACAGCTTTATGATTGTCCCTCGTACCCAATCTGGCAGAATACCTCGCACCGCCACTGGGAGCAACTGTGTCATCAACACATGACAATCATGGGATTTTATGTGTACGATTTTATTCTCTTTCATGTTTATGAGTCTCCTTATGTTCAAGGAGTATCCAGAAGGAACCTTCACACTGTTCAAGAACTTAATCATGTTGTCCTTTCTCTCTCTTTTCCGGATGTAGGTCGTTCCTGAGTCCCAATAGTTGTAGGTCCTTTCGTGCTTGAAGTGTATCTTTTGACTTACCGTACATATCTAGAAAACCTATCAGGTTCACGCAGACATTCTTCGTGATATGCATGAAGTCCGGTGAGTGGCGGACCTCTAAGTCTTTCGATGAAGGTAAGTCCCAAAATATTGACTTCTTCTTCCAAATGGCCTTCGTGTGACCTTGTTCACCGGGACGGGTTTGCTACGGGACCTTTTCTAAATACTACTTTCAGATCCTTTACCAAAGAAAATACAAATGTCCCATCGCGATGCATGGGCTTCTTACGTTCTCTTCGTCCCATCAAAATTCTCACCCTTCCTCCGTGCTTGGGTCCTTCATATGGAGGAACCTCGGTGGCCCATGTACACAACCTTTCAAGAGTTTTTAGGTACTTGCTGTCGGTATCCTCTAGCGGTGGATCACGGGCTTTATATCCTTTGATAGATAGGCCCGATAGGTTACCAAGTGCGAGCCGATCGTTGATGGTTACGAATAGCAATGCACGAGAGTGAAGTGCTCTCTTTTGTACTCATCCTATACCGTACACCATCGTTCCACAGTGTTAACAGATCTTCAACCAACGGTTTGAGGTACACATCAATGTCGTTTTCAGGTTGCTTCGGGCCTTGGATAAGCAATGGCATCATAATGTACTTTCGCTTCAAACACAGCCAAGGAGGAAGGTTGTAGATACATAGAGTCACGGGCCAAGTCTTTGTATCGCTGCTCATATCGCCGAACGGGTTCATCCCATCTGTACTCAACCCAAACCTTATGTTCCTTGCATCCTCAGCAAAGTCCGGGTATGTTCTATCGACTTTTCTCCACTAGGAGCCATCAGCAAGGTGCCTTAGCCTTCCGTCGTCCTTACGGTCTTCCTTATGCCAGCGCATCATCTGGGCATGCGCTTTGTTATAAATAAGCGCTTCAGCAGGGATTACAGGGAAATATCACACCACCTTAGTAGGAGGTCTCTTCTTCTTACGCTGCCCCTCTACCTCACCTGGGTTATCACTGTAATATCGCGAACCCTCGCTCCAACCTTTCTGCCTTCAGTTGGGCATGCTGGGGCCATCTGGCAGGTTTTCTCCGAGGTGTTTGTTCCATATGGGAGGTTGAGTGCTAAAGGTTTTGGTTTGGGAAGGGTGTTTTTGGAAATTCCCCTCTCCACCTACCCCTTTTCTCACCTAACCTCATCTCTCTCCCTTCTTTTACTTGTGGCTGTTATTTCTTCTCACTTGGCAGGATTTTTTCCCCAATCTCCCAGCCGACTCCCCCTCTTTCTTCATTGTTGGCCTCCTGCGCCATGGGCTGAGAATCCCTCCAGTGCTTGCCGCCGCCTAATCGATTCGGCCCCACCGCCTTGCGTCCGTCATGCCTACCTCCAGCTCTGCCGGTCTTGCCCTCCTCTGCCGAGTTCTGCGGTGTTTGTCGGCTCGTCAGGCTGCCCATCCCTGCCGATCGCCACTTCAGGCGGCCCCTCTCTTCTCTGCGGCGCTTGCCCAAGGCCTACCGATCCCATGCCGTGTCTTGCCCAGCGCCTGCCATCCCCTGCCGTCTCCTGCCCCTGCCGAATCCAGCTGCCCCTGGTCGTCCTCCTCCCCTCCGGCGGCGATGGCAGCGAGGCGATAGCAGCAGAACATCGTGTCTTTGCGGCCTATTCATTCAGCGACTCCACCAGCAGCAATGCATCTCCTCTTGCTTCTTGTGGTGAGATCTCATAGAAATTGAAATTGTGGTGTTGGTTTCTAGTATGCATGCCAAGTGTTTGGGGAAATGCTTAGCTAGGTTTCCATGAGAATGAAGTGATGGTCTCGTTTCTCTCTAATTTGTTTTGCTAGTGAGTGCTACAAATTACCCAATATCCTGCATTCAGTACCAAGCAATTATCAGTTTGTGATTATTTCATTCAGTTACTCTTGAAGCTTTTGTTTTTCAATGCTAAATTGCTAATCTTGAGTGATTCTTGTGAATGGATCGATTGTTTGCCTGCGTCTGGTAGTTAGATGAGTCTTCCAATTATTGCGATTGCTTTTATTTCTTCTTGTAGGGCGGTTTGCCTTTGTTTGATAATGTGCAATGCTATATCGATTACTGAATCAATCTCGTGTGTTATGAAGAAGCTTTTATGTGAGCTCGACATTTTACATTTGAATATCTCATTTTCGTATGTATTGTTATGTTACACTTCTCTGTATGTTTGGTTCGTATGTACCCTTTTTGATGAATGGTTGTCTGTTGAAAACCCCCAACTCCAGTGTTTGCAGAAGAAAAAAATATATATATACTTCTTGAGCATTATATTTAGATATAATTGTTTATTTAGTATTACTATAGCTAATGGCATAGAAGATTTCCAGGCATACCACTCAACCAGTACCTGGTACTTGTAAAGTACCAATGCATGATACATACGGAAAAGTACTTGGTTTACACTGATGGAAGTAATTTTGAGCATTCAATTAATTATTGCAGTTAAGGGCATGAATTAACTATGTAATTGATATATACGGAAGGGGTTGAGAAACAAAGATCAAACTCTTTGGCTTGAAGGTGATCTATTTGAAATTTGGACCCCCCAAACTATTCAGTTCCTGACTATTCTCGTATTCCTTATAGTGGACATTTCCAATTCCATTTTCTGAACCCTAGTATGATATCTTCAGAACTATCAAGGAGCTAGCTCATGAAATGTTTCAATTAGAGTCTTTTCAAATCGATGACTATCTATTTTTTTATTTGATTTTATGCTAAAGAGTTGTATTCTTTTGTCGCGTGTTTCGAATGTGCTTAAAAGTTGAGTTAGATGATTATTGTTTAATTGCAGAGAAAGTTCTGTCGGGAGTGGCCTCAACCGTATGCCACTCCATTCTTCGTCGGTAAAAGGCAAGTGCATTCCCTAGATTGTGGCTAGGAGGATTAATCGATTGTTTGCTCTTAGCGTACGTAATTACCGATGAATACGCAAGAGGTAAGTTTTGCTTGAATATAGCTAGAAGGTGCTTCATCTTATGAAAATGTTTGTGATGATTAAAAGGTTAAGGAAGGGATGCAAGTACACTGTGTTATTGAGTGTGGATGTGTGTTCATATGTGGTGCTTTTTAATTTAATTATTGCTCTGTTAATTAGATGAACTCTATTTGAGACCGAGTCTTTAGTAAGGTTGATTATAGCGAGTATGTTGTTTGAGTGATTGGGGCTAACATGAGTTTGGTTCCCACGGTTAAATCATTTATAAAGATAGTATACGTGAGCATCTAATTGCAAGTGTATTGTGTGAACATGGCTCGGGGCCGTAGGATGTAGTTGCATGACAGAAACGTTATGAGTTGCCATGTTTTATGGTTGAATCTGATTTTTTACTAGTATCGCTGGTGACTTATGAATGTGAGAATTGGCTATGTGTATGTATATGGTTATGGTATGTTAGTGTTGGCATTGAATGAAAAGTTGCATTTCATTCATAAAAATTGCATTTGTGCATTCATAATGGAAGAGGCGACCCATTCTGATGCGGGCCTCTGTGTTCACACGTAGTGAACACGAAAGTCCTACCTCGTAGTCCCATTCATCGAGGTGAATGGGAGCGAGACAAGATGAAGTAGGCACCTTCCATCTACGGGATGGAAGGGGCGTGAGGGTGCACACCGACGGGTGGGCACTTTCAGCGACTGCCGATGCGTGCATGACAATGAGCATTCATGTCCATTGCATCTTTAATAATGAGTGTTGTGGTAAATGGCGTGTCATATGGATGGTGATTTTGGTAATTGAAAGTTGAGTCGTGGATTCAACCCAAAAAGGGGAGATTGAATTGAATTTGATGAATTAGCGAATTTCTTTGCCCTGCGAATTATGTTGTATGAATATCGTGGAGTGAAGTCGAGTTATAAACTTATATGCAATAGATGAAAATGGTTTGAGTTGCAACGACGGGTAGTTGAGTCGGGAGATATTGTGACTTAGAGTTAAGTAATGCTTCTTTGGCGTTGAATAGATTTATTATCAAGTTGATGGTTTAATTGCGGTAATGTTCTTGTATGGTCAGGTTATTACTTTATACGCATATTGTCTGGATGTTGTTACATTAATTTTACTTGCTCTTCTGGTCAAACACTTGTTCTGCTTATAGTAAATTGGAATTTTTACCCTCGTGTACTTTGCTGAGTCATCGACTCACGCTTGTTTATTGTGTTGTTGCAGGTACTTTGAAACCGGCATGCATGGGGGGAGTAGTAGCACAAGCACGTTTTCATCAAACCCTTTAATCGATTTGTAAAGCCTGGTTGTATTGTTTATGGTTGCAATATGTCGTCAAAATCGTGGTGTAGTTTTTCAATTCTGTTGGATGTGTGATTGATTAACTAAGGACCTGCTAGAATGATATAATAGCTGTAATTGATTTCTGTCTGCTGAGTGGATGTCCTACTGTCTAGAGAGGTCATGCCGAAATTTTCTAAATTTTGGTAACTTAGTTTTACGCTAGTTTAGAGAGTTTCAAGGTCAGTTTCAACCTTTTTATTAGAGGAAAAAAAAGTTAAGTGACTCGGCCGTTGAATCCTTAGGTCATTTGAACTTCTTGTTGCGTTTTTATTTCTTGGATCTTGTTGGGAACACTCTGGGCAAGAGTGGTTCCGGAGTGTTATAAGTGTCAATCAGAGTCTTTTGGTAGCATTTGCGGTGCGTTTGGCGCCGGGGTGTTACAATCACGCCTGGTCTTATACCGCGAAGTTTTGCACACCGGACAAGCTTCCGAATCCTCATACTCATTGCGATAAAGGATACAATCATTACGACATGCATGTATCTTCTGTACCTCCAACCCCAAAGGGCAGACAACTTGTTTGGCATCGTACGTAGTTTCGGGCAGTGTGTTCCCCTCTGGAAGTAACTTCTTTATGAGGCATAACAACTCATCGAATCCCTTATCAGACAATCCATTGGTCGCCTTCCATTGCATCAGTTCTAGTGTGGTACACAACTTTTTATGGCCCTGTCGACAGTTTGGGTACAACAGTGTTCCGTGGTCCTCCCATAGGCGCTGGAACTTTTCATAATGTCTTTCATCGTTGTATTCTCCCTCTCCATTACGCAGTATCTGGTCTAGGTCATCATCACCAAACTCCCCAATGTATCTTGAAAGAACCGTGTTGACCAAATGTCCGGGATATTGTTGTCGCCTCTTCTTCTTCACCGTCTTCTGTATAATCTCTTCTTCACCGTGCTTGGTCCAACAGGTATAGTTTGACATGAAACCTCTTGTGAGCAAATGAAAGTGAAGGTGGCTAGATTTTGGCCACTCCTTCTCATTCTTGCAGTCTATGCATGGACAGCATATGTAGCCTGACGTCGTGTGTGCATCGGCCGCACGAAGAAAATCTTGCAAACCCTGCAAGAACTCCGGGGAGCGTCGGTCCATGTACATCCATCGCCGGTCCATCTACATTATGTTACATCAAGATAACTGTTAGCTCATTTTCCGATAATGAATTGTTGAACCAAAACCTAAATATTAGCTAGATCCACACCTTCAATCCGAGCTAAATAATAATCCAAGCAAAATCTAAACTCACACAATAAGTTTTTGCAACCTACAAAAAGAATTGGTCGATCAGAGTCTGGATTCAAAATTCTGAACAAAATTCACGACAGCTTTGTTTGCAAATTCTGTTGAAATTGTAACACCCTAAAAATTTCCAAATTATTATTCAATCATTTATTTTTATTTTTTCTAAATCTCTAGCACTTAATTAACGATGTTTTCAAAAATAATTTGCTGATAGAAATTAAAACCAAAATTATACTAGAAGTAATTTTTCTAAGTTTAAAATATTCCAAAGTATTTTTGAAAACTTTTCTCAAATTTTGAACTCATTTTATATTTTCTATTCATATTTCTGATATTATTTTAATTCGCAAATGAATTTAAATTTCTTCTTTTCCACACAACTATCGCCATTTCAATATCCCAAACTCCATGATTTTCATGCACCATTCTCCCCCCAACTACGTGCAACCAAACCTCATCCTTCATCGATCGATGGAACCAAAACCTAAATTTAAGCTAGATCCACACATTAAATGCGAGCTACATTATAATCCAAGCAAATTCTAAGCTTACACAACAAGTTTTTATATCCTATTTGAAAAGATCAAGCTAGATCTCTACATTCATAATCTTTCATCAATCATGGGAAAAGATAAAAAAAATTCATAATTCAAGCAAAAAATAGGCTCCATTTAACACCAAATGATGTGAGGAATGATATTACTAACCTTAGTTACCTTGGTTGCAAGTAAAATGACCAAAATTTTGAAATTTGGGCAGCACCTCCCTCTACATTCATAATCTTTCATCAATCATGGGAAAAGATCAAATTTTCTTCATAATTCAAGCAAAAAAGAGGCTCCATTTAACACCAAATGAAGTGAGGAATGATATTACTAACCTTAGTTACCTTGGTTGTGAGTAAAATGACCAAAATTTTGAAATTTTGGGCAGCACCTCCCCTCCCTTGAAGCTCTTGGCCGAAGCTCCACTGTTCTTTTCGCGCAGTGAAATGATCTGGGTCTGGCAGAGAGCGGGAGGAGGAAGAAGTTTAAATTGGAACTCAGTACCGATTGAAGGCAAAAACCGATACTGATGTAATCACATCAGTACCGGTTTAGGTCATGAACCGGTACTATTTAGCTCCCACTAAATAGTACCAGTTCAATACACGAACCGGTACTGATGTTATACCATCAGTATTGGTTCGTATTATTAACGATCTTGACGCGCCCATGAACTGTAGAGTGTTGAATCGGGTGATCTAACTATCGATCCGGTTAAATCTGAACCGTCTTGATGGGCGATAGCAAATGTCGGTTCTGTAGTAGTGCATCTCCCCCTTTTATTAAAGCGTGCTCTTATATTTTGTTTAATTATGTAGTGATGCAGTAGGTCTAGACACCAAAAAGTCTAGGTATAGAAGAATGTACATTTTCATTTACTGTGACTAATTATCTATTTTTCTCATCTGAATATGTTTGACGTACTAGACTTATTAGTCTCTTGCATGGTTGTACAGCCAAACCTGCAGTCAGAAAACCTTCTTGATCGATTTCCTGCAAGAGATGGAAGTGTCGTACTTATGAATGGTAATGTATACGGAAATTTGTGAGATATAATAAGATAATCTCTATTGCAGTTGGTGGCAGCGGTCCGTTCTTCCTAGCCCCACATATCTCCAATAATAGCCGGTCATTATAGCTAATTATTTTTTCCTGATTTACAGCCAGCTATATCTCTCTAAATTTGTCTGATTATTATAGCAAAATCCCTGATTATTGTAGGTAATTAATAGCCGGCCAATCATTCCTTTTGTACTTTGTATATACTGTACAGTTTTCACAGAATCAATCAGGGGAATTCATTCAAGATCTCCCATGTCATGCCGCCGCGGCGAATGAACTCGACGAACTGATCAATAAGTGACGGACCGACGTACATGGCCATTGGCCTTGGAGGCCGAAGCGTCGCGATCGAGTAATGCTTGTAGCGAAGGGCAACGCGACGCGGCATGCGAAAGTGCCGTGACCAGCGCCGCCGATTAGATGTGAACAAAGCGTACAACGCTTCGATGCGGTTGCCCAGTGACACCGGTGGGACGTTGTCGGCGGTGAGAGAGTCAATGGCATACCCCTTGGAGATAAACGGGTTAATCCAGCTGAACGTTGCGAGAGAGAGGAACGACGCGGCGGCACACGGTGTGGCGGGCGCCTCGGCGTTGGTGTTTTTTGGTTCACCTTCATGGGTTTCGGCATTATGGCCGGTGAAGCCAGTGATGGTTAGGTATGTCAGAGGCATGGAGACAAGTAGGCCGGTATATACGAGAGGGTCATCTGGGAAGGGCAGCGAACCGTCGGCGCAGCGGACCACCGCCGAAGCGGAGCAGAGCGCGGCACTGAGGGCGGTGGCGATCCAGAAGACGCGGAAGTGCAAAGGCTGGGTGGCGGTAGTGGCCCCTTTCTCCTAGGCGACTAACCACGCGGCGCGCGACGAAGTGAGCGACGAGGAAGGCAGACTCCACAGGGCACCATGTCGTGCTCGACAGGAAGAAGAACGTGAGCGTGAGGAGGACGGCGGGCGCCACGGTGAAGACGACGGACGCCCCGGGCATGACCGCGTAGCATCCAGTGGTCTGGAATGGCGGTGGCTTCGGCAGCAGCGCCTCGTGTTTGGGGGAAGCCCCCGTGTCGCCCCTGTGAAGACGGTGGATGACAAGGACGAGCGAGGCGACGAGTAAGACGAGGTCGACGGCACCGAGGAGCACGCGCTGCGGGCATGAAGAGAGGAAGAGGAACGCGAGCTGGTAATATAAATTGCAAAAAGGGATAAAAATAATTGATTGATTTTTTAGATTGGTAATATATATTGCTACGTACAATATATGTGGTTTTAATTCATACCGGAGAAGAAACCATAAAAACTTTTGTAATCGGGAGAAATAGATGTTTGATGTTGTAGCACAATTTTCTTTTATTGCTTGACCTTTATGTTTCGTTACCAATTTTATTTTTCGTAGCAACGCACGGGCATTGATCTAGTTAATGTAAAACTTGAGTTCCGTTGCAATGACTCTAGCACTTTGCTAGTATTAGACAGGGTAATCAAGTAGTTACTGTGATCCAAAGAGGAATCAAATCCCAACAGATCTTTGTAAGACATGATTAGTGGAAGTCGAAATCTAGTCTTAAGCTAGAAACGGTGCCACATCCTCTAGACTAGACAACAGAAACGACCACTTTGTTTTTAATATGTTAATGGTATAATATATATCGTGACGAAATGAACCAAATCTTTTTCCTTTTTGTTTTTGGGGATTCGGCATTGAAGGGTCGAGGATGCGCCTAGAGGGGGGGGGGGGGTGAATAGGCGTTTTACAAAATTAATCGCTCACTAAAATCGATCACTCTAATACACCCCTAAGTCAAAACCTAATCAAAGATATATGCGGAAGCGATAAATAGGTTTTGACAATTAAAGCCTAAATCAACTAGGCTCACTAGTACACTTAACTAAATTATGTTTCTACACAAGAATTGCTATATTGAACAACTAATTAATACTAAGCAATTCTAGATACTATCAAGTAATTGAACAATATACAATAAATGTAAATACTTGAAAGTAAAAGAGACAAGAGGCAAACGATGTTTTTCCGTGGTGTTCGGAGACTTGCCGGGTCTCCCTAGTCCACGTTGAGGCAAGCCCAACCACTTGGACCGGCTCCCGCTCGAGCACCGCCTCTTTCCACTAGTCGTGGTTTTAACGCTTGGCGTGAGGCTCAACCCGAACCTTCACAAACTTGCCGGGGCTTCTCACAACCTTGAGAGCTCCCGCGCCGACGCCTCCAGCCCGTCTAGGAGTCGGCAACCTCCAAGAGAAATAAGCCGCTCCTTGCTTGAACTTCACCGAGCACAACGAATGCGCTCCCGATGATCACCAAGTGCAACACATGCACAAGGCCTCCCTCAAATGCAACATATGCACAAGAGGCTCACAATCCACTTCCTAATTGCAACACATGCAATTAGGGTTCACACTAAGCTCAAGAAGCAAATGGAGAAGAGCAACACATGCAAACAACTCCCACACACACCAACACCAGCCCAAGCCCCAAAGGGGTCTATTTATACCCCACCAAAGAAAACTAGCCGTTTGGGGGCAAAAGCAGGAAAAAAATCGCCAGGCCGGTACTACATACCGATAGGGCGATAATACCGCCCCAGCTCAACAGTCGATAGCGGATATATTTGCGGTACTACCGCCTCGGCGCTGTAGTACCGACTTTCTTGATAATCTTGCTTCCCACCGAGCGGTAGTACGGCCGCAACTCACCAAAAAACCAACATTCGTAAAATAGCTACAATGGCTAATGCCCTAGTACGCATTCTTGATACTACCGCCAGCAGAGCGGTAGTGCCGACCTCAGAGAAAAACCAGATTGAACTCCAAATCAATTTCTCCAAACACCAACTTCATTCTTTGAGCTACATAGATGATCAACACATGATCATACACACGCAAAACACATTTGCACCAACTTAGCTCATGCTCAAAGAATTCAAACCAAAGCGAAAACACATTTCGCAACCAACTCAAGATCTATTTGCAAAACGTATTAAGCAAATCAAACTCGAGTTTATGAGATTAATTCCCCTAGCCACGTGAAGGTCAACACGAGACCCAGTCAACTTACCAACACCCGTTGCAAGCCCTACTCACATGCTCTCGGGATTAGGACTCATAAACCTCGGTTTATTCGCTGTGAACTTGCAAATAACTCAATAACGCATTTCATGCTTGAGCACTACTCTTTGCAACACATGCAAAAGTCTAGCTCCAAGCAACATCAAATCAAGGTGCATGAACTTTCTAATTGCAACACATGCAATTCTCTAGTTCCGTGCAACACCAAAACCAAATATCAACTAAAACCAAATCACACGTATGAGCTCTTTACTCGCAACACATGCAAGCCTCTAGCTCCAAACAACCACACAAATACCGAATCATGCTTGAGCTCTCTCCTTTTGTAACACATGCAAAACTTAGCTCCAAGCAACCACAAGAGTTTGAAAGATGTTTTGAACGAAACCAAAAACATGAAACTTCAACATTCGCAACACATGCAAAAGTGAACTTCACGCAAAAGCCAACGCATATAGCTTATCCTATTTGCAACACATGCAAATCAAAGCATTATGCGAAAACCAAATGCACATGCTCTTCCTCTTTGCAACATATGCAAATCGGAGCATAAACCAAACACAACCAAGCATAAGCTTAACCCATTCGCAACACATGCCAAAAGGTTAACCCATATGCAAAAACCAAATCAACCACAAGACAACCATTTGGATTTGGTTTGAGCTCGAGTGAATGCGGATTGAGATCACCAACACATGATGAAGCTCAAGCTAGGAGACAACCTCTCTTAATAGTACGGCGATAAAAACTAGACTCAAAGACTACAAAGTCCTTAGCCTATCTAGTTATACCTTTGCCGCCAAGACGCAAACAATCCCTTTGGGGTCTTTATGATCTTTACTTGATACTTCCCCCGGGATCATCACTCGACTCCTCTTCTTTATCATCGGGATCCACTCTTGACGCCCATCACCTCATGATGCCGTCTTTATCCCGTTCTCATCATCTCATCCATCTTTGGACCTAACTCAATCACAACTCATACAAATAGTTAATCCAAGATGCATGGTTGTCTCAATTATCTCTTGCACTCCATTAACGCATAATGGATGCCTTTAGATCAATTGAGCACAACCTAAATCAATTTGAATGATTAAATGTGCCTTAAGTACAATGATGCAACTCATGCTTTATTATACTTAAGAACTATTCATTTGTCCTCAATTAATCACGGAACACCATCAACACATGATGAAGTGTTCTTTAATAATTAATTAAGATAAATGCATTTAAATTATCATTTAAATTGATATGAGTATATATTAACTACACAAGTTTTCATATACTCATGTTGATGAAAAGTAATGATCCATTATATGTAAATTATATGGAAATGATCATTTCTCTAAATCATCAACTATAGAATACACCCCACATGTATATGTGCATAAGTATGATTGACTTGGATATAATATGCACATATTCAATTTGATTGCATTGGAGCATATCCTATATTTCCACGAGTATACTATAACTAGGTAATTCAAATATATACTCAAGGATTTAGTTTCTTTGTCTTGATCCTTATATGTGTCAATAAAGAAACGATCAATGCAAAGAGACTTTCAAGTTAAACTACGAACTCTCCCTAAATATGTGCATCCATGTAATGTGTGGATTGGGAAACATAATGCACGTTTGTGGTTAATATAATGGGGACATTCATACTTTAACTTGACTCCAAAGTATGCAACTAATACTAGAATGAATATGCAAACATACCTTGGGTTTTCCATTTTTCAATGCGATGAGACTAATCAAGGATATTCTAAATAAACCAGTTAGTCTTGATATAAGATTTGTCATTAATAACAAAATCACATTAATGGATAATCTCAATATTACATTTGTCATTAACACCAAAACCATAACTAATGAAGGTTGAACTTACAATCTCCCCCTTTTTGGTGATTAATGACAAATCCAAGCTTAATAAGCACATTTGGATTAAAATTAACATATCGAGAGAATTTAAGCTATTTGAATGCATATGCACATTTTAAACAATATAATCATTGACAATTTTTGAATGCATATGAAAATCAATTCTCCCCCTTAATCATATTAAGCTCCCTTTTTAAGCTAACATATCGAGAGAATTTAAGCTATTTGAATGCATATGCACATTTTAAACAATATAATCATTGACAATTTTTGAATGCATATGAGAATCAATTCTCCCCTTAATCATATTAAGCTCCCTTTTTAAGCCAAATGATATTAAGCTTCCTAATTCTCCCCCTTTTGGCATTAAACACCAAAAATGGAATTCTAAGATGATTTCTCTATTTAAATATTCTCCCCTTTGGCAAACATTTTTCCTTTTAAATACTCTCCCCTTTTTAATTATCTCTTTTTAAGCTCCTAATTCTCCCCCATGAAATTATCTCCTTTTAATGAAGGTCATACAAGAATTGAGATAAACACTTATGACCTTGGCAATGAATTAAGATTTCAAACCAAATAGAAACTTGAAGGGTCATTCAAGAAGTAAAACAAGTTTTTATTTGAAGTACGGTCTAAAAATAAGGAAAACTCGAAACGAGACCATATTTGGGTTTGTGGATACCACTTGTAAAAATACCACTTGTAAAATTAATCTCAAGGGCTTGCTTGAAGATCCAAAAGAAATGAGCATTTTGAAATTTTTGATTTAAGAACAATGCTCAACTAGATATTTTCCTCTTTTATGAATTACAACTCATAAAGACTCTCACACAGAGAAATCTTAGGCGGTTGAACTTACAATTTTAGCTTGCGAGGAAAAATCTTAATCAAGAATTTGGGTATCGGAGAAATACTACAAAGAGGCCAAGAAATACCACTTGTAGAAAATAATTGAATTCAACGATACCATTTTAAAAAGGAATTCAAATAATCACGGATATCACTAGAAGAAAAGAACAATAAGATCCATGATACCACTTGGAGAAAAGAGAAACTCAATGATACCACTTGTAAGCATATGTAATGAAATAGATGCTCGATTGATACCACTTTAGATCAAATCACAAAAACTTGATACCACTTGAAGGAATAATCAATTAAAATCGATGGGTATCAGAGCAATATAATCAAAGCAATATATACTTACGGGTATCGGAAGCTCAAGAAAGATCAATAAAATCACAAAGATTTAGTATCGGAGCAAATTAAAGACATGATATTACTTGGAAGCAATTAAGTGCCCAAAACTTGGTATAAATAAACTCTCCAAGATATTCAATGAATGAATCATGAAGTTATTTGCATTTGAATTGCACAAGTTTTGTCTTTCCAAAAGATCAAGTGAATATCACTCTTTAAATCAATTAAATGCTCGTTAACTGATACCACTTGAAAAGAGCTTTTGAAATCTTGCACAAAAGATCTTTGGGATTACAAGAAAAACTTTTACAAAAGGAATTCTTGAAAAATGAAGATCCAAATAAAAATATCCCAAAGCCAATTTCGACAAAACTGGAAAAATTTAGAGCCAAATTGCCAGGGCCGGTACTACCGCTCACACAGTAGGTAGTACCATAAACCCTGATTACTGCATGGTCGAGGCGATAGTCTTGGTGGCACGACTTGAACTGAAGATTTTGCAAAAATTTTTTGAAAACTTTTGCAAATGAAGATCAAGTGATTTGAAATTTTCAGGAAACCAACTTTGGACTATTTCAAACATTTTTAAGCAACTTTTGTTTGCAAAGAATTTTCTTTTATCTTAATTTTGGCAAAATGCGCCTAGAGGTATAAAAATGAAAACAAACTTCATAAATACCTCAAGGTGCAACTACAATTTGGATTTCATCCACAATTTGAATCCTCATGGCTTAAAGGATTTGAAATACATTTTAAATCCATGACCACTTAATGAAAGTAATGAAATCCAATTTGAACACCAAAATATTACTTGAAGGTATATTTGAGTTAAACAAAAATGTTTTGGCCAAATTAATTTCCAAAATAAAATTTTTGCTTTTGGAAGCTGGCAAAACTTTTGAAGTACATAATATAATTTCTTTTGCAAAGCTTTTCACAAATTTGGGCCTTTAAACACAATTTTTGACTTTTGTCCAAAGAGGGTTCTTTTGAAGAACCAAAAGAAATTACAAAGTCAAACTCAATAACACAAAAATTCAAATGAAGCAATGGGTAAGATATAGAGATTTGAATTTTGTGTATGAGTCTAAAATACCATTTTGAATCAACTCTTGTGTAGAATTTTGATTCAAATGATGAAACTCACTAAGTGCAATAGTATGACCATTATGGGTCAAGTATAGTTTTTCGGCGAGTTTCAAAATCAAATAACTTTTGCTAGGTTGGTCTTTTGACAATCTTTTGAACACGAAAATTGTTAAGAATGACCAACTCTAGGATTTTTGTTTTGGAATTATTTTCAAAATCCTTTTTCTTTTATTTCTATGAAAATTATAAGTTTAAATCCAAAACAAGATACTAGTAACTAGCTTTTGGAGTTAAAACTCATTTTCTTTTCAAAATAGATTTTGTGAAGCCAAAACCTTTGAAAAAACATTTTGAAAACATTTGTATACATTTTTCAACTAGTTTTTCATAAGATTACTAATAGTATACAAAATTTTGACTTTCGGCTAAATGGTTGATTTTGAAAATATATATATGCACTTATATTAATATAGGCACACATAGGAATGTGATACACATGAATATGAATTAACACTCCCCCTAAATGTGCCACAATTAAACTTGCTCAAGATTTCGATAAGAGAATAGGTAAGAGGCGAGAGCAAGTTCTTACAACAAGTAATCTAAATTGATTTTCATTAATACTAATGCATCTAAACCTACACAAGGCTAGAAGCTAAATAGTAATCAATTTAAATACTTGTTACCGAGATGGCATTGGCTCATTATGGACGTGTTGTTCTTCAAGCTTGACACCACTTGTATAAAAGAATAATCCTTCTCTTCTTGAGTGAGCAAGCGTCCAATCCATCTCAATATTGCCTAAAAAATCTTTTAGGTGGTTTTTGGTACCCAATCCTTGTTGGGTCCGGCAACGTTAGTCACAATAGATTTAGGAACCCAAATGGTCCTAATTTTAGCATTTTCAAATTGACTAACATGACTAGAAATAGAATTGCAATAATTATTCCTCCTAGGCAAATAATTTGCATTTTTATGAAATGGCTTAGGAGGGCAATGATACTTTGCAAAACTATTTCTAATTTGATCTCTTCTAAGCATATGATAATTGAAATTATGCATTGGCTTAGAGGATCTAGTATATCTAGCAAATGTTTCGCTATTGTTATTTCTCCTAAGCAATATATTAGAATTGAATTGAGTGGGCTTAGAAGTCCTAACAATTTTAGCAAACCCATTTCTAGATTTACTCTTCCTATGCAAATGAATATCATTTTGAGCAGGCATAGGGGATTTGACAAGCTTGGCAAACACATTGCCATTCTTATCCTTCCTAAGCAAATAATTTTCATTAATAAGAATAGGCTTAGGGGTAGTACCTTTAGGACAATCCTTACCGAAATGTCCCTTTTCCCGGCAATTGAAGCATGTCACGCTATTTGGCCCTCTCTAGATAGATTTGACTTGCTCCTTGCCGGCTTGCCTCATTGTTGGTGTTGTGGCCTTGTTATCCACTTGATTAGGGCACACGGAGGCGAGGTGGCCCTTCTTGTTGCATGCGAAGCATTTGATTGTCTTCGTGTGTCTTGCATTATGCCTCGTCTTGCTATTCTCCCTCTTGGAGTTGTAGCCGAGTCCTCGCTTATCTTGAGGCGTCCTTGGCTTGCTCAAGATCTCGTCGAGGATGGCTTTTCCTTTTACGCACCTCTTCAAGTCATTTTCCAATCTAATGACTTGGGCCTTGAGCTCTTTATTTTCCTCTACAAGGTTAGTCTCACAAGGCATAGAGGAGGTAATAGCAATAGAATTTGAACTAGAGCTACAAGGCATATCGATTAAATCAATGCAAGAGGTGGACATATCAATTTTTGATGAAATATTAGAATGTACATTTAAGCAAGGCATTTCATCAATTAAATCACATGAGATTCCTATATCCACCTTAGGCTTATAAATTTCTTTGAGAAGGAGTGATTCATGATTTTCCTTAAGCATATTATAATCACTTTGAAGTGATTCATGTTCAAGCTTCAAAATTTTATATTTTATTTTCTCCTTCCCAAGATAACTATTGAGCTCCTCTAACATATCCATTAAATCATCATAAGAGGGCTCATCTTCATTATCACTTACCTCATTTTTACCTTTCGCCATGAAGCAACGGATTCGCGATGGGAGAGAATTTTCATCGTCGCTTGAGGCGGAGGTTGAGGTTGATGGAGATGTCGGTTCATCACTTGATGTTGACGTTGAATAATCATCAACCGACACTTCTTCTTCAATGCAATCCTCAATTTGTGATGTGGACACGTCATATAATTCTTGAAGCTTGATCCACATATCATGAGCGCTCTTGAGATTGCAAATGAGATTAAATATATCTACGCTCACAACACTAAATAGAACGTTAGTAGCTTGAGCGTCGAGATGTAGGCATTTCTCCTCTCCTTTAGTTGGAGCAATTTCATTTAGAGGAGAAGAAAAGCCGACATCTACGATCCACCAAATTTGTGGGCTCATGGATTTAAAATAATCAATCATAAATAATTTTCATTGAGCATAATTTGATTCATTTAGCATGAGTGGATCGTGTGAGTGCACTAGACCGCTAGTTGCCATCCTTTTTACTCTCTAGACGGTTAAGCCTAAAATGAGAGTGACCGTGGCTCTGATACCACTTGAAGGGGCGAGGATGCGCCTAGAGGGGGGGTGAATAGGCATTTTACAAAATTAATCGCTCACTAAAATCGATCACTCTAATACACCCCTAAGTCAAAACCTAATCAAAGATATATGCGGAAGCGATAAATAGGTTTTGACAATTAAAGCCTAAATCAACTAGGCTCACTAGTACACTTAACTAAATTATGTCTCTACACAAGAATTGCTATATTGAACAACTAATTAATACTAAGCAATTCTAGATACTATCAAGTAATTGAACAATATACAATAAATGTAAATACTTGAAAGTAAAAGAGACAAGAGGCAAACGATGTTTTTCCGTGGTGTTCGGAGACTTGCCGGTCTCCCCTAGTCCACGTTGAGGCAAGCCCAACCACTTGGACCGGCTCCCGCTCGAGCACCCGCCTCATTCCACTAGTCGTGGGTTTTCACGCTTGCGCGTAGGCTCAACCCGAACCTTCACAAACTTGCCGGGGCTTCTCACAACCTTGAGAGCTCCCAAGCGACGCCCACGCTGTCTAGGAGTCGGCAACCTCCAAGAGAAATAAGCCGCCTTGCTTGAACTTCACCGAGCACAACGAATGCGCTCCCGGTGATCACCAAGTGCAACACATGCACAAGGCCTCCCTCAAGTGCAACATATGCACAAGAGGCTCACAATCCACTTCCTAATTGCAACACATGCAATTAGGGCTCACACTTAAGCTCAAGAAGCAAATGGAGAAGAGCAACACATGCAAACAACTCCCACTCACAGCCAAGACCCAGCCCAAGCCCCCAAAGGGGTCTATTTATACCCCAACAAAGAAAACTAGCCGTTTGGGGGCAAAACAGGAAAAAGTCGCCAGGGCCGGTACTACCGCACTGATAGGGCCGGTAGTACCGCACCCAGCTCCAACGGTCGGCCAACGGATATATTTGCGGTACTACCGCCCTCTGAGGCGCGGTAGTACCGACTTTGCGGTAGTACCGCTCCCACCGAGCGGTAGTACTGGCATGACTCACCAAAGAAAACCAACATTCAGTAAAATAGCTACTGGCTAATGCCCTAGTAGTATCAAGATTCATGTACTACCGCCAGAATATAGCGGTAGTGCCGGCCTTAGGAGAAAAAACCAGATTTCGAACTCCAAATCAATTTCTCCAAACACCAACTTCATTCTTTGAGCTACATAGATGATCAACACATGATCATACACACGTGCAAAACACATTTGCACCAACTTAGCTCATGCTCAAAGAATTCAAACCAAAACGCGAAAACACATTTCGCAACCAACTCAAGATCTATTTGCAAAACGTATTAAGCAAATCAAACTCGAGTTTATGAGATTAATTCCCCTAGCCACGTGAAGGTCAACACGAGACCCAGTCAACTTGCCAACACCCGTTGCAAGCCCTACTCACATGCTCTTGGGATTCCGGACTCATAAACCTCAATTTATTCACACAACGAACTTGCAAATAACTCAATAAACGCATTTCATGCTTGAGCACTACTCTTTGCAACACATGCAAAAGTCTAGCTCCAAGCAACATCAAATCAAGGTGCATGAACTCTCTAATTGCAACACATGCAATTCTCTAGTTCCATGCAACACCAAAACCAAATATCAACTAAAACCAAATCACACGTATGAGCTCTTTACTCGCAACACATGCAAGCCTCTAGCTCCATACAACCACACAAATACCGAATCATGCTTGAGCTCTCTCCTTTTGTAACACATGCAAAACTTAGCTCCAAGCAACCACAAGAGTTTGAAAGATGTTTTGAACGAAACCAAAAACATGAAACTTCAACATTCGCAACACATGCAAAAGTGAACTTCACGCAAAAGCCAACGCATATAGCTTATCCTATTTGCAACACATGCAAATCAAAGCATTATGCAAAAACCAAATGCACATGCTCTTCCTCTTTGCAACATATGCAAATCAGAGCATAAACCAAACACAACCAAGTATAAGCTTAACCCATTCGCAACACATGCCAAAAGGTTAACCCTTATGCAAAAACCAAATCAACCACAAGACAACCATTTGGATTTGGTTTGAGCTCGAGTGAACGCGGATTGAGATCACCAACACATGATGAAGCTCAAGCTAGGAGACAACCCCTCTTAATAGTACGGCGATAAAAACTAGACTCAAAGACTACAAAGTCCTTAGCCTATCTAGTTATACCTTTGCCGCCGCACGCAAGCAATCCCCTTTGGGGTCTTTATGATCTTTACTTGATACTTCCCCCGGGATCATCACTCGACTCCTCTTCTTTATCATTGGGATCCACTCTTGACGCCCATCACCTCATGATGCCGTCTTTATCCCGTTCTCATCATCTCATCCATCTTTGGACCTAACTCAATCACAACTCATACAAATAGTTAGTCCAAGATGCATGGTTGTCTCAATTATCTCTTGCACTCCATTAACACATAATGGATGCCTTTAGATCAATTGAGCACAACCTAAATCAATTTGAATGATTAAATGTGCCTTAAGTACAATGATGCAACTCATGCTTTATTATACTTAAGAACTATTCATTTGTCCTCAATTAATCACGGAACACCATCAACACATGATGAAGTGTTCTTTAATAATTAATTAAGACAAATGCATTTAAATTGATATGAGTATATATTAACTACACAAGTTTTCATATACTCATGTTGATGAAAAGTAATGATCCATTATATGTAAATTATATGGAAATGATCATTTCTCTAAATCATCAACTATAGAATACACCCCACATGTATATGTGCATAAGTATGATTGACTTGGATATAATATGCACATATTCAATTTGATTGCATTGGAGCATATCCTATATTTCCACGAGTATACTATAACTAGGCAATTCAAATATATACTCAAGGATTTAGTTTCTTTGTCTTGATCCTTATATGTGTCAATAAAGAAACGATCAATGCAAAGAGACTTTCAAGTTAAACTACGAACTCTCCCTAAATATGTGCATCCATATAATGTGTGGATTGGGAAACATAATGCACGTTTGTGGTTAATATAATGGGGACATTCATACTTTAACTTGACTCCAAAGTATGCAACTAATACTAGAATGAATATGCAAACATACCTTGGGTTTTTCATTTTTCAATGCGATGAGACTAATCAAGGATATTCTAAATAAACCAGTTAGTCTCAATATAAGATTTGTCATTAATAACAAAATCACATTAATGGATAATCTCAATATTAGATTTGTCATTAACACCAAAACCATAACTAATGAAGGTTAAACTTACAAGCATTAAAAATTAACAGCTAGTAATACAATGAAACTTGTGCTAAAACAACCACCCGAGCCTTCCAGAAGAGATAGAAGCCCTTTTCCCTGAAGGAGGAATAGTGTACATATCTAGTGGTGTCCAGATGGTTTTCAGTGTTTTCTTACTAAATATCACTTAAATGTTGATCTTTTAAATATGGCTTTAATGGATGAAATAATTTTCCTTTTCTCCTCATATTTTAGCATTATTTTGTCAAGAAGCACTCAATTTTTTAGATATTAAATGCATATATGCCTCTGTCCACTAGTTTGTCTTTAGTCATTAACATGTGATGCGAAACATTTGCAAAAAGATAGAATAGCCGGAATAGTCGATATATATTGCTTGAGCATACACACACATATATATATTACAATATGACTTAAAGATAAAGTTAACCTGCTAGAGATATGGAAGGGACCATATCGGATATAAGTCATAACTGATTCTATTTTTTCTCTGATAATCTTGTCATACAAGTCGTATACCCTAATATCCCCCCATAGCCAGAGCGGGAGTGTCGCGGATGCTTAGGCTGGAGAAGAAGAAGCTGACGAGGATGCTTAGGCTAGAGTAGAAGTCAACGAGGAGTGCCATGCAAAGAGCCAATGGTGGAATTATCTGCTATGGATCGAGGTAGTCACCGTAGTAGGATTGCTAATGATGAAGAGTGGAACTTTTTGATGAATAATTCGCGGTAGGTCGACGTAGACGAAGAAGTTGTGGTAGGTCGATGTAGACAAAGAAGTCATTAGAGGTCATCGTAGATGAAGAAGACATTAATGTAGAGCAAAGTTAATATCAGGGTTGTCATAGTCGAGGTAACACAGATCCGCCAGCTGTGTCGAGAGAGAAGAAGGAACAACAATAGTAGTACTCGGCAACAATGGTGGTGTGCAAATCAGCACAATGTAGCGGATTGTGCAACACGGCGGTTGATGGAGTAGATGATGGTTCACACATGCAATCAAAAAAATAGAAGGAGAAGAATACAGGAGGCAAATCTGTGTTGGTCATCGAGAACAGCAAGGAATGATGACAATGAGAATGCCCGTGGCTGGGAAAAGAAAAAGAAAGGAAGGAGTTAGTTATGCATGCATTCAATTGAGAAATCGAAGGAAAGAGGCTAGTTCGATGATCTATTATGTGCATGCAACTTCAGTAGATCAAGAGCAAAGGACTTACAAAGAAGCAGAGCAGATTCGATCATCAATCGAGGAAAAAGGTGGCGGCTGACGCAGATACAGTGCATGGTGACCGAGGGCCATCCTTAGTAGAAGCAATAGAACAAGAGTTTTTGTCAGATGTGTCGGTACAATATTTTTTAATATTCATACAATAAATTTAATCACCATGTGTAAATTTTTTTTATATAGACATGCGTTTTGTTGTACATGGTGATCATAATTATTGCATGTATGGGTAAAAAATGTTGCGCCGATCCGGATCAACATTTCTACTATCATCGCTCGTTTTTGTTGCACACAGTGATTACAATTGTTACACATATGAGTAAAAAATATTGCAAATGTTTGATAACAAAATCTCACATCAAACGTCCGATTGCTAGTCATTTCGATTGAACAAAAACAGCAAAAGCAAGAAAGAAGGCTTGGAAACCAAGATACATGAAAAGGATAGAAGCCAGGGCATAGGTATGCATGCATCTGAAAAAGAAAAAGAAAAAGAAACGTGATTGGAAGACTAATTCATTGCATGCAACCATATCTTGAGGGCGATCACGACAAGAGAATGGATCAACATCACGACACGTGTTGGCATGCCAAAAATTAACCATAAGTGAAGTAGCAAAGAATCATCTCATGGAGCTAATAATAAATGAAGTCGATGACGGAGCTCGGAGTGGCTAGAGACGATAAAGAGGAGGCAGCTTGGAGCAGAACATAGATCGCCACTGAAGGAGCTGACGAGCAGCCAGAAAAGGCAGACAAGTACTGATCACAGGAAAGAAACCGATCTTCTGATCGGACAATGCGCAGCCCCTAGGGGATTATATTGCCTCTCCTAGGGGTGGCATACAGCAGAATTTGGTGATAGCTAAGAGCATGTCTAAATGTGAACCCACTCTAATACTACGTAGGAAGATAGAATATTCAGAATAGTTGATGTATGTTGCTTGAGGCTGAGATGGCATATATACAGAGTACAATATGAATTAGAAATTAAGTTAATCTTATAGAGATATAGAAGGTTACTAGAGGTGTGGAAGAAACTATATCAGATATAAATCATAACTATAATCTCGTCATACAAGTTGCATACTCTAATATATTGAGCTGCATCTAGTTCGCCAAGGGTGTGTTTGGTTATCTACACCACCCTAGTATGTCTCGTATGAACCATCCAGACTAGTCTTGGTCTACATTAGTGAATGTAAGTTGAGTTATTTGGTTACTTGTTTATCTATCTCATGGACCTGCATTGGAGAGAAACCCAATTTCTGTGTTTCCTCCATTCTGCATGAGTGGGTGCAATTGCATCCACCTGGTTTAGATGAACAGAAAATTAAACACGTGTCTAATAGATACAGTTGCATCCACTCATACGATTCAGACACCATGCAGGCAGTGGCGGAGGACAGAATAAAATTATGATATGGCGAATTCTTTAGTATAGATTAATAATTTTATATGAAAACAAAGTTATTCATACACCGATAAGAATGAATAAAACTAGTTTGCTAAATAGATTGATCACAATATTATAAAGCATAAAGATGCAAAAGGAAAACAAAAAACGTACCAGTAAAATACTAGTTTTGTCTAGACGACCGAGGCAATTGCATTTGATGAGTTTTGATCTTCTAAAAATGCTTATTAATTTCATCAATATGAAGTCCTTTAAATATGTCTCGTTCGATGTAGCACATCATTAAGTCATTAAGCCAATCATCGGATATCATGTTGCGCAAATCAGTCTTAATAATCTTCATAGCTGAGAAGACCCTTTTAACCAATACTGTTGCCACTGGTAGTAGCAGTGCCAACTCAATAAGATGATAAACCAATAGAAATACAGTATGTCTTTCAAGCTCAACCATCTTTACGGCTAGACTTGCAAGATCATGGCAAACAAAAGTAAGGCTGATGCTACTGCATGTAGCCTATTAGTTTTCCTTTTAGTTTTCGGCTAATTTTTTTAACCTCTCTGCTCAAGCCTTAGTGGGCTAGGTCGTGACTGCCGAGCTTGCTGACCGGTCCTCCGCCCCCCGCTTCTAACTGTTTTCTTGTAAGAGTAACAGTGTCCTTAATATATGTGAAGTTAAGAAATTTGGATCGGACAATGGATCACTGCGCAGCCTTCTAAGACATTTTCCAAATTACAAATCTTGAATAAACAAGCCGGACGGTTTCCAGACAGTTTTCTAGAGCCAGCAAGTTCCGCTTTTGATCCTAGTTCTGGCTTCCAAAACCCTAGTCCTTGTCTGTACATACACAGTTAATGTTTTGCACTGTGAAACCCATATGCATTGACTCAACAGAAAAACTCTGCTATCGTGTACATTGGAAATTTAACTAGCTCAAGCCTCAGTTATCGTGTACATTGGCTAGGTCTGGCAGCTGCCAGAGCTTGCCAGACCCGGTCCTCCGCCCCTGCATGCAGGCAACCAAAAACACTCCAAAAAACTTTAGCTAATGAGGAAAATTAGACAATTCACTTATACTTTTAACACTCCTCGTGTGTAGGCTCACTCAAGCCTAAGACGGGAAATAGAAATGTGCTACAATTATTATTTTTTAATTATGTCAATCGAGTCTTAAACTTAAGACTTCTTAGCTCGAATCCAACGCACGAAGAGCAAACTAATTTGGATAAAACATCCTTTTTCACCCTACCACACATCCACTTTTTCTCTCACCTCTAACCAGCCATGGTGAAGACATCAACTCCTTCTCCCACCTCCTATAACCTGCTCATGGCAAGGGCATCCACTCCTTCTCCCATCTCCTCCATTTCCTCTCACCTGCTCATGGTGAGGCCATGCACTTCTTCTCCCACCACCTCTGACCAACCCATGGCAACAGAACCCACTCCTCTCATGCCAACGTTCCTAAGTCTGCTACCGAATTTACCATCCTCGAGCCTACTGTCATTTAGATGGAGGAAGAACTCAAGGTGCTAGTTGAGGTACAACACATAGGTGCGGATGAAAGTGGAGTGATCTTCATCACAAAAGTCAAAGAGGTTGAGGAGGTAGGTTCCACAACCATGGTGTGGAGGAGCTTACAGTGGAAGGAGGGGTCACTGTCAGTTAAGAGGCAGTGCACAAGCATGAGTAGCTTGAGTGTGACAACGTAGTCATGGGTGCGGGAGAGTCTGCGCGAGCACCCCACCATACTGGCGACGATGTGGGCGCATGATTAGGAGGTGAGGTAGAGGATCACCCGATGTCATGCTTCTCACTCGGCTCATTGCCTTGGTTGGTGACCCTAACATAGAGGAGATCAAGCCTTGCCTAACGTCGCTGACCTTGGCGAGGCCGATGTTGGTTTGGTCCTTCACCGCTCTAGAAATTCCTTGTTGTTGATGATTTTTTTTCTAAATTTTTGTGTGACTTCCTATGAAAATTGCAATAAACTCTTCTGAAGCTAGTCCAAAATTTTTGAAATTATGTTGAACCTACTGTTGAAACTTGATAAAACCTATTGAAACTTACTGAAACTTCTTTAAAAACTTGATAAAACCTGCTGAAACTTGCTAAAACTTTTTAAAACTCTTTAGATGAAATTGATTGAAAGTTGGTCTTGAAACTTTCTTAGAAACTTCCAAAAACTCATGAAACAATTTCAAATGTTTTCATGAACATTCTTGAAGCTTGATGAAACTCATTGTTATACAGTTACAACGGTAAACCATTGGGTAGTTGCTCTCATATATATGTATATACACACACACTCTCCTAGGAGTACATGCTCCCACTCCTTATATACCCCTTAAACAAATAAATTATATTTCTTTATCCTTTTAATCATACTCTAATAATGATTGTAAGATACTCCAAAGTGAGTTCCATGAAAAATTTTATCAAAGCTCACTTTTTGTAGCATAAATTATATATAGCATCCTTTTACATATGAAAAAGGAATATATTGCAAAAATTAAGGCTCCAGTGAAATGTTTTCAACCATCTTGCATTGGAGTATCTTAGAACTAGCATTTAAGTAAACAAAAAGTGATAAAGTAGTATAGCATGTCCGTTTAAGTAGTATATTTAAAGTGGGAGTATGTATTCCTGCAAGTGTGGAACAAATTAGAAAGAAGTGAAAATGAAAACCTTAGCTTAATTGACCCTTTTGCACAAATTTTTTTTAAATATAGCTTCTATGTGAATACAATTTTCAAAATAGTCCACTCCCAACCAAGCTATAGTAGGTGATGTGTCACCTGTTATTCCTATGTACCAAGGTGGGTGACAGGCCTAGCCCATGGCACCACTAGCCAACCACAACTGTAGCTCTAGGCTCACCACACACTCCCTAAGCTCAGCATCAGCCTGCTGCTATCCCTAGGCTCATGAGGGATCTGCTGCTGCGGTTCCCTAGAGTGGAACCTTTCCTGCTACGGTGAATCCAGAGCTACTAACGTCATCGACCGGCATGTCGCTAAGCTAGCCACCCACCGCGGTCGGATGCGGCAGGTGACATCGCTGCTTTCATAGTTAGAGAGGGAGCTATTTTTTATAATTTTATTTGCACATGGTTAGATTTAAAGAAAAATGGAATTGATAGGAGCTAGATGTTCGATTTTTCTGGACGCTGCAACATTTTTTTCCTACTTGTGATATATTTTCTTCCTACGCATGAAATATTTTCCTTCGATGACAGTAGAAATGTCAATCCAAATCGTTACAACATTTTTTCCCTATGAGTGAAACATTTTTTTCCTATGCGTGAAACATTTTCTTTCGATAACAGTAGAAAATATTGCACACATTGAAAAAAATTGTTATAGACGTTGAAAAAATATTGCACCGAGCGTCCGATCAACATGTTGAAATCAGACATCCTATTTCTAGTTCTCCCCTAAAAAATGTAGAAAGGAGAAAAAAAGCTAATGCTTCGTGAAAATGGTGTGTTTATGTTTCCCACTTGACTGGCTGCCTCTTCCTAGTCCCCGCCCATGTCTGCCTGTATATGCTACCGATCTTTTTGTAATGCTAGAAATTGGGTCAAAATTCCTGGACGGATAACCATCAGCCATTCGGCGTTTTGCAAGAGGTTGTTCATGGAAACTGAACGCTGACGCATGGACGCCTTCAATTCTGACTCCCGTCTTAGAATGCAACGAAACAGCTATAGCCAGAGGCGGCGCTGCTTCCTCTGGGAATACGCAATTTGGAACACACAAAACTCCACAACGAAAGCAATTCAGCTACACTGATCATTTTCCTTAGATTCCAACTCGGTTCAGTACAACACCTCTCAGCTGCAACAAATCGACCACAAATCAAAGGACAAACCACAAACGACAAGTCCCCCTAATTCACAGCAGTGATCAATCTCATACCATCAAAGCATACTGGCTGGAAGAATACCGCACAAACAGATTAGCAGGCTGGTGGAAGAAGCAAATTAAGCTTCAGTCTACTTCGGCCCCAATATTGCCGGTCACTGCAGCCCAACAGAAATCCACAAGACAATGTATAGGAGTGAACAAGTGACGAGGAAAAGGGGGTAGAATCATTTTTATTATACACTATGAACAAATGTACACAGAGGCGGCATAAACATGAGCCAACAACACCTCAGTAGCCATAGCAGCGAAACTGGGTGGCAAGCAAGATCCCAAGCACTGAGCAGTGAGTGACAACAACCGGAGCATATCCCGGTCCAATCCAAAGGAAAAAAGGAAGAAAAAAATATGTACTCACTAGGCACCTGCTGAGCTCTGGTTGCTCTCTAGAAGCAAGCCACCAGCAGAAAAGCTACGAGCTGGGCCCTCACTATCTCTGTTCTTCTGCCAGTATTGACACCTAAATTATACAGTACCACTACATACACCGGTGTGATCACTGAAGCGAGCTAAAATGAAGAGAAACCAACTGCTACTAACTGTAACTGTAGGGGGAGGGAAGACTCCGGGGACCTCCTATGTCTAAGGCTCCCTCAGGTGACTTCTTCCCTCGATGTCTCGTCTGCTCCTCTGCTTCTTGCCTTCCTCCAAGAAACGTGGAGGTGGAGGTGGGCAAGGGAGCTCCTCGGCTATGGTCAGGCCTGGGTCTCGAGCTCCTTGGCGGTGATGAAGGTGCCGTGGAAGCCGTACGGCACGCGGGACGGCAGCTGAATGGTGGCCTCCAGGAGCATGTCGGCGGCATTGACGACCAGGAGCTCCGACGTGCCGTCGCGTTCGTCGTGGACGAAGGATAGGATGTACCCGTCGTCCTCTCCGCGGGGCGGGGCGGCGGCGGCGTCCATGGGCACGAAGCAGGGCTCGCCGCCGAACCGGCCCTCGCCGTACTGGAACTTGGTGAGCTCGCCCGTGGCCAGGTTGACCTTGGCGAAGCCGGACACCTTGGGCCACGGCTCGGCGACGGCGAGGTAGGCGTACCGCGTCTTGCGGCCAAGGAGTTTGCGGTTTACCATGCCGACCTCGAGGTTCACGTGCCGCGACGGCGGCAGGATGGTGCGCCGCGTCGACTCGCCGGTGTGGGTGTTGAGGCGGATCTCCGTGAGCACGCTCTCGAGGCGCTCGTCGGACTCGTTGAAGATGGAATCGGCAGGGGACATGCAAGAGCCTATCACCACCACCTCGCCGGTCTCCTCCTCCTCCCACGCGTTCCAGAGGTGGAAGCAGAAGCAGTCCGGCACGTCCACCCACACCATCTCCGATGCGTCCGAGGCGTGTTTCGGAAGCACGCCGAAGCGCGACGTCTTCTCCTTGTCGAGCACGACGGGCGAGCCGCCGCGCAGCATCTCTTGGAGCTTGAACACCACCTGGTGGTCGGGTACGACGACGTAATTCTCGGTGATGGCGAAGTCGTGGATCATGGTCGGCTGCTCGAGCGGGATCTCGACGTCGGCCGATTTGGTCCCGTCGGGCGCGAAGTAGAAGTACTTCAAGTACGGCTTCTTGATCACGTCGTAGCTGAGCGCGTGGAGCTCGCCGGTGACAGGGTCAAGCTTGGGGTGCGCGATCATGGCGCACCCGAGCTGCCCGTCGAAGTCGTAGCGGCCGACGGTCTCGAGGTCGCCGTCGGCTGTGATGCGCACGTGGTACGGGAGGTCGTCCTCGGACATGGCAAGGAGCCGGCCGTTGAAGCAGACAAGCCCGGCGTTGGCAACGCCGGTGCCGTGCGACGGGTCGACGAGGCCGCATGCCGCGCGCGCGTAAAACAGAGCAAGCCGTGCTATTCCGGAGTGGCCATGTAGCTCACCGATGGCTTTGGGGAACATCGGCCGACCCAGCGCGCGCTCCTGCCGCAGGCGCGCCGTCTCCGTGAACCGGCAAGCGTACGACTCGGCGGCGCCGTTGCGGATCCGTATGGCGTGCACCATGCCGTCGCCGTCGAACAGGTGGTGCCCCGCGACGGGGTCGAAGTGTGGGTTGGCTCCGTTGCGCGCGTACACGCCGCTGATGAACGGTGGGATGCGCCCCGACACCGGCAACTCCCGCGAGGGTGGGGTCTCCCCCACCGGCGTGAAGTTGCCGGCGATCTGAACTGCGGGTCGGCCGTCCTCGGCAGCCCGTGCGGTCGCTCGAGACATTGGCCACGAACCCCTCCTCGAACGCATCGAGCGCCATCGCCGCCGCGCGCTGGAAGAAGTTCAGCTTCTTCCCCTTTCTCCGCGGCGAGTCCTCCACCGGCGCGTTCGGGAAGCCAATGGCAGGCTTCGCAGAGGACGGCGTCGGCTCGTCGGCGCCGGGCTCGAACGGGGCCGGCAGGTACGACAGCGCGCGGGCGGCGCCGGAGGGCGCGCTTGGCACGGAGCTGATCGCGCGGGCCGAGAACCTCACCGAATTGGGGGCCTTGTGCTTGGCCGCCGGGCACGTCAGGCCGCGCGGCCCGTGCCGCTGTATGGAAACAGAGCTCAGTGCCGTGAGTGTTGGCATCGGCACACGGCGGAATCACGCTGATTTTGGCGAGAATCGCGTAGGTTTTAGCGGATTGTGGTGGGTTTTGCGAGCGCCTGTGGGTGTGAGGCTGTGAGCTCGTTGGTTTGGGATGGATTGCAGGGTGAGGCAGAGCTTTATATAGAGTTGCGGGGGGTCACAGAGCAAGGGAGGTGGGTGAGAGAAGCGTTGGCGTTGGGAAATTGAGGGAGTGCGGCGGTGGTGCCGTGGTGGGGCGTGGGCGGTGTGAATGGGCGAGTCCAAGGAATTGCAGGTGCCCACGTGGCGCGCTCCCGTGGGCGGCAGGGGAACGGGCTGACGGGGAAGTACCCCGCGCGCCTTCCTTGCTGCGTGATGCGTTCTTTTATTGGAAAATTTCACTGGTACTGCTGAAATAAAAGTGTGTAATTTTGTTTTTGTTATTATTCTTTTCGTTATTTTATTTTTATCACTTATATTTTTATTTCACCCTTCTTTTATAATTTTCGTCAGTTGGCTGTGAATTGATTGTCAGCCGGATCATTTTGTCAGCGTGAATTGTTCCTCTATTTTGATTTTTTAAAGACAACAAATAAAGTTCAATTTTTTTGAAAAAAAATGGTATGATCCTAGATCTCTAAATATGATACTATAAATTTTACGAGCATTATCGAGTTTAAATATTTTTATAAAAATAAAGTCATTTGACTCTAGCACTGGCTGATCAACTGACGGAAATAGTAAAAAGAAGAAGAAGAACACAGACTAGTAAAAAAAATAAACGCTGAAAATACTAATGGCAAAAACTAAATTAAGCACTTTTTCAATGACACCAGAAAATTTTTTTAATAGATATATGGGAACAGTAGGACCGAGTGCCGACTTGCGATCGGAATTCGGAGGCTGTCCGTTTCCCTCCTCGTTCCTCCAGGCCTGGCCTCGGTATTTGCACCTTGGAGCCATCTCGCCCTCCCAGTGCTGTACCCTGAAGCTGTGGTACTGCCAAGCTTTCTTGTTAAGCCCTTTGCTTGCGAGAGAGCACGTCAGGGAGTACTGAGGATAATTGACACAGGATGCCATCGATTGAGTACGCAGCTTCGACGCTTGCAGAGTAGTAGTGTATGTGTCCTGCTCCCGTGTGCAAACGTGACCGAGCTGAAGCTCGGACAAATCGCAGCCGACCATCCGCGACAAGGACGCACACTACGGCTTTGTTCTCGTCCGGGGACAGTTAGACAAAACCAACCGCCGAGGTCCTAATTTGCTGCCCCGTTGGCGGCACAGCCCTCGTCAATTGTGCTTGGTCGGCGAAAAAGTAGGAGTAACTGGCTCGAGCGGAGCAGTAATTAACCCGTCACAGCGAAACATCCTTAACCAAGAAAATAAACCTAAGCCAAGCAATCCACGCCCGCTAGCAACCACCAGTGTGTAGCGGGGTCGGCCGGTCTCGGGCCGGGCAGCGCGAAATGGTGGGCTCAGGTGCCGGGCGCGCATGGTCCCTGGCATGGGCGAGGGCGGCGAGCGTCTTCCTCCTCCGCCTCGGCGCCGCGCCGCGCCGCGCGCGCCACGTACATCGTCCGGGCGTGCTCCGCTGCTGCGCTGGACCTCCACCGTTGTGTCCGTGCCCTGGACAGCGCTGAACATCCCACGCGCGCGGCCGTGACTCCCTTGACACCCCACGTGCGTGGCGCATACGCATTGCGCGGCTCGCTGCCTGCCTCGTTGTAATAGTTAGGGGCTTTAGTGCTAGTGCTGCACGTTTTACATGAGCTTTAGTTCAATGCATTAACTAGCGAGTATACGGCCGTTTGGTCGGTGCAGCGTGACGTACGTGAGCTTGCCCTGCGGCCGGCCGGTGATTTATGTTTGCACTGCCGGAACGTGAACCAAACTGAACAGTCGCGACTGACTTTTGACCAGTGAGCCAAACTACAAGGGTAATTGGGCAAGGTGTTGTATTCTTTCTTTCTTTTTTGTTGAATTGTAGGTGAATGATGACTTCTGTTGGGCTGCACATTCACAACAGCACACGCACGGTGACGGGGCTGCGCGTAGAAAAGGGGATCACTAGTGTGAGGCTGTCGGCTGAGCTCTGTATAGACTGTTCACTTGTTCAGTACGCATCACCGTCTGCAATTTGGGGGGTGCTGAAGTGCATGCGGTGTCGGGAGACAGAAACACCCTATGCCAGTTTCCTGAAAATCTTTACATCAAACATGAAACAGCTACCTTAAGAACCGGTTAGAGATATGCCCTAAAGACAATCATAAATATGTTTATATTTTGTTATATTCATGATTTATTATCTTCTTTCTTGAATAATATCATTATTATTATTGTCGGGGGTTGGTTATTGTCCGTAAGCGACCATGGGAACCCGGCTGGCGCCGACCATGCTCATGCTCGGGCGTCGTCCCTACGTAGGGTCCCCCAAGCATTCCGACTTTCGTCAAGCACCCCTCCCCCGAGCATGCTTGCTCGGGGGTCCTCGACCTGGCGACCCAGTCCACCGAAGATGCCTCGAAGATCACCCAAAAGCCGGGCACGGTCTACGAAGAAGACGTAGCATTAATTGCGCAGCCGCCCGTGGTCTGCGTGCCCGCAATCTACGCTCGCTGTACCCACGTCGCATGGTACCCGGCGGCGGCGCAACGACTCGCACGCCCGAGCGATGAGATCGCCTGTAATAAATGCTTTGTCGCCTGTAATCCCCTATAAATACCCTCTCACGCGAAGGGCTGGGGGTCGGTTCCGTAGCTTTCCATTAGGCTCTCTCCACTAGAGGTGGAAAACGAGCCAGTTGAGCATTTTTTCGAGCTTTCTTCGACACTAATTTATTCTTATTTATTATAATCTCCTGTATTGTTTGAGACCCAACTTCGAGCCGAGCCTGACGAGCTGAGCCAAAGTTGACTCTTGTTCCAAATCAACTAATTTTTATTTTAAAAGAAAAATGAATGTAATCGGAGCAATTTTGAAATGAGCCACCGAGCCAACTCAACGAGCTTTTTTTCCAGCCCTACTCTCCACTAAACTTACATTCTTGCCTGTATAAGGCACTTGTAACCAACTTCACACATCAGTGCAACCACGGACGAGGGTCATTATCTCCCTAGAGAGGCCCAACCAGAGAAAACGATCCTTCCGCCTCAGGCTTGTATTGACCACCTCGTCCCGTAGCTCGGTAGGACCTTGGACGTTATACCCCTCGCGGAAAAGGGGCCTTAGGTTGATCCCTCATTCAACAAGTAAGCTTGGCGGGGACCGCCTTCGAATCGCCGACAATTTGGCGCCGTCCGTGGGGATCGACTGAGTCCTTTCGCGAGGAATCCCCGGGGATGCCGAACTCACAAGACAATCAAGACCTTTGCGTCTTCGACGACGTGGAGGACGGCGATGAATACTACGCCAGCGATGGCGTGGGTGGTGCGGCCGATCCCGAAGGCCACACCGAAGCCGGGAGTCTTTCCCCGGTGGCTGCGGCATGAGAGCGTTTCCTCCGCTCGCGGCCGAATACCCTCGCTCGCGAGGAAGGGTCTGGTGACATCCATGACGACCGAGGCGCTCCCGACCGTCTCGAGTTTAGCCAGGAGACCGCGTCATACGACACCACTTCGGCGTCGCCCGCGCAGTCCTGGTGCTCCCGCAGCGTCTGCATGGCGGGAAGGGAAGGCGATCAAGAAGAGCGTCGATCTCGGCAGATTCTCCGTCACCGACAATGTCGGGCGAGATCACTCGGAGCCGTCCCCAGGCAGGAACCCGGCGATCGTCCACCGCCAATCTAGCGGGGCAGGCGCCGGGGCTGGGGGCCGAGCCCGCGAGGACCCCAGTGAATACCACTCCCCGGAGTACGTGCGCAACCGCCTTCCAAGGTCGCCCCCCGTCGCTCCTCAGAGCGCCGAGTGCCTTCGCACCATGGCGATGGTCGTGCGCAGCCTCCAGAACTTCTCCAACCAGACGGACCTGGCGGCCATAGGGGCGCTCGTGGCTAAAAACATGGAAAAGCTCGCCACCGACATCGGGCTCCCAGGACCATCTGGCGCTCAGGGGCCCCGGAGTGTTTCCCGGGACCATAAGCGCCACTCCCCGGCCGGTGCCTCCCGAAGTCCTGCTCAGGAGGACCGAGGGAAGCAAAGACCGCACCGCGAGGACGTCGGGCGTTTTCCGACAAACCTCGCGGGCTCGGCATGCCTCGTTAAATCCACGAAGCGCCTCGTGTGCTCCACCTCGAACCCACCGTCGTCGCGCCGACGTGATGGTGTGTTCTCTCACCTCAAGTTGTGCGCGAAGGATCGCCTGGGCCCCGGCCGCCACGATCGCCATGCCCGGAGGGGTCGCCATGACAGCCCGGCGTTCGGATGCCGAGCCTTTTCGGCGTCCCTCCGCGACGTCAAATGGCCGAGCAAGTTCAAGCCCGACCACATCGAGCGTTTCAACGAGACCCAGAACCCCGACGAGTTCATCTCGATCTACTCCACTGCCATCCAGGCGGGCGGCGGGGATGAGGGGGTCATGGCTAACTACCTCCCCACGATCCTCGACAGTTCCGCCAGGACGTGGCTCTTCAACCAAAAGAAGGGATCAATCCGCTCATGGAGGCAGCTCTCTGAAGCCCTCCGGGCAAATTTTCAGAGTTGTTACACTCGCCCGGGCAACGAGCGCGACCTCGAGCGTTTGATCCAGACGGACAAGGAGAAGCTGCGCGACTTCGTCCAAAGGTTTATTAAGGTGAAGAACTCCATCCCGAGCATCTCGGACGAGGCTGTCGTCCGGGCCTTCAAGTTTGGGGTCCGCGACGTCCGCTTCACGCAAGACACAGAGATCCACCCGACACATCGCCAACGAGCTGTTCCAGAGGGCTAACCGCTACGCTAATGCCGACGGTGCAATGGAAGAAAGCGCCGACGAGGGCAAGCCGCCGCCCCCTACCGGAAGGCCCTCGAGCAAAAGGCCCTCAGTTCGCGGAGAAGGTCAAGAAGAAGAAGAATCGCGACGCCGGATATGGTCGCGCCATCGAGCCCCGCGCCTCGTGCTCCGCCGCCGGGGCGCGAGGCGGTCGGGTCGGCCAGGCCACGGCGCCACGACCAAGATGACAACGACCAAGATCACGACGATCAGGATCACGATCACCCAGGTCGTGGCGGCCAGGATCGCGGCGAAAGAGGCGCCCCTGCAAGCGACCGCTTCTGCCCGCTCCACCAAGTGGCCGGCCACAACCTCCGCAATTGTACGACCTGGGCGTACCGCCTGGAGAAATTCTACAAGAGCGAGGGCCCCATGCCGGCTCTCCCGGGGAAGGGAGAGAGCAGTAAGGGCAAGGGCCCCGCCGATGACGACGACAACATAGACTACCATAAGCCCCAAAACCACATAGCCGTCATATTCGGGGGCTCCTCGGCCTACAAATCTCGCAGGGACCTGAAGGAGGTGGCACGGGAGGTTGGCCACATTGCTCAGGGCAAGCCACCCGTGCAACAGCTCAAGTGGTCCGAGCTGCCCCTCACTTTCTCCAAGGACGATTGTCCCCTTGGAATGACCAAACCCCAGAGGCTCCCGCTGGTCGTGAGCCCGACCATCAACAATGCCAAGGTCGGCCGGGTTCTCATCGACAGTGGGAGCTCCTTGGACCTCATATCCGCTACGGTCCTGGACGAGATGCAGGTCCCTCGTTCCAAGATCAAGAGCATAGCCGTCCCGTTCTTCGGGATTGTCCCCGACACATCGATCAAGTCTCTTGGCCAGATCGTATTGCCCGTGACGTTCGGGGGCCTCGCGAACTTCCGGACCGAGCTAGTCAACTTCGAGGTCGTCGACTTCAAGTCGGCCTATAATGCCATTCTGGGCAGGCCGTCCCTCTCCAAGTTCATGGCCGCCACGCATCACGCCTATCAGTGCCTGAAGGTCCCAGGACCGAAGGGCGCTATCACTGTCAAAGGCGACCATAGGGCAGCCTGAATCGCTGACGAAGTCTCGACATGGTCGAGCATTTGCCCTAAGCGTGGCCCCGACCACTGTTACCGATGCCCTCCCTCGCCAAAAGTTACCCTCCACCGGAGGAGAAACCAAAGCGGTCCTCTAAGCGAGGCCGACCGACCAGGTGTTCTATCCGGGATCTTCCCTAGATCCCAAATAGGAACTCGAGCTCGCCACTTTCCTCCGGAGGAACGCGGACGTGTTCGCCTGGGAGCCGTCCGATATGAGTCCCAAGGGAAGTGATTGAGCACAAGCTAGCTGTTCGGCCTGATAAAAGACCTGTGCGCTAGAAGCTCAGGCGATTTCCCCCGGAAAAGCAGGCAATTATCTGAGAAGAACTCGATAAGCTCCTTAAGGCCGGCTTCGTCAGAGAAGTCGAGCACTCGGAGTGGCTGGCGAACCCAGTCATCGTCAAGAATAAAGGTGGCAAGTGGCGCATGTGTGTCAACCACACCGGCCTAAACGCCGCCTACCCAAAGGATAACTTTTCGCTGCCATGCATCGACCAGCTGGTCGACGCGACGGCGGAGTCTCAGGTGATGAGCTTCCTGGACGCCTACTCGGGCTACCACCAGATTAGCTTATTCCCTGGAGACGAAGAGAAGACCTCCTTCATCACGCCATTCGGTACGTTCTGCTACACGACCATGTCTTTCGATCTGCGGAACGCTGGCGCGACCTTCCAGCGCCTGATGCAGAAGACCTTCCGGGACCAGGTAGGTCGAAACTTAGAGGTTTATGTGGATGATATCGTAGTTAAGAGTAAGCTTGCCTCAGGTCACGTGTTCGACCTTGAGGAAACCTTTTGTAATCTCAATAGGCATCGAATAAAGCTTAACCCTGAAAAATGTGTCTTCGGCGTGAGAGCGGTTAAGGTACTCGGGTACCTTATCGGACCGCAGGGCATCGGCGCCAACCCGGAGAAAATCGAAACCATCAAAAGGATGCGCCCCCGAGCTCCGTTAAGGAGGTGCAGACCCTGACCGGACGCATGGTAGCCCTGAGTCGCTTCATTTCCCGGTCAGGCGAGCGCGGGCTGCCCTTTTTCAAGGCGCTCCGCAGGCACGAGGGCTTCGTTTGAACAGAAGAGGCTGACCGCTCCTTCGAGGAGTCGGCAAGACTGCCCAATTTCCGATCTTGGCCATGCCTGTGTCGAGGAGCCGCTTCCTTCTTTACCTCGCAGTGACACCCTCAGCCGTAAGCGCAGATCGGTGGTACAATGAGAAGGGTGCGATGTCCGGTGTACTATGTCAGCGAAGTCTTGCATGGACCAAAGGAGCGTTACCCCGAGGTCCAGAAGCTCTTATACTCGCTGCTCGTAGCCTCGAGGAAGCTGCGCCACTACTTCCAAGCTCATAAGGTCGTTGTCCCGACCAGCTTTCCACTTAGGGAGATCCTAAGGAATCAGGACGCCAGCGGCCGGATAGCGAAGTGGGCCATGGAACTCGCAGAGTTCGATGTCCACTTCTCTGCCCGCACAGCAATCAAGTCCCAGATCTTAGCGGACTTCGTGGCGGAATGGACGAACCCCGCCCAGCCCGCCACCAAGACCCACGAATCTGGGGACGGCCGCTGGACCATGTACTTCGACGGGTCCCGAGCTTTAACGCCGGGTCAAGGCGTCAGATCGGTATCCCTCAAGGAGCACCTCCAATACGTTATCCAATTACACTTCGCCGCAACCAACAATGTGGAGGAGTATGAAGGCCTCTTGGCAAGACTCTGGCGTGCAAAGGCGTTGAGTTCAAATGACTAACTGTGAAGGGCGATTCGCAGCTAGTCGTCAACCAAGTCAATAAGGAGTATCAGTGTTCCGATCACTCAATTGCTCTTTACTTGGTTGAGGTGAGGAAGATGGAGCGGTACTTTAGAAATTTCGAAGTACTCTACATCCCCAGGAAGGACAATTCCCTGGCCGACTACCTTTCCAACTTCACACATCAGTGCAACCACTGGACGTAGGGCTATTATCTCCCCTGCGAGAGGCCCAAACTAGAGAGAAAACGATCCCTTCCGCCCTGTGATTGTATTGACCACCTCGTCCCGTAGCTCGGTAGGACCTTGGACGTTATACCCCTCGCAGAAAAGGGGCCTTAGGTTGATCCCTCATTCAACAAGTAAGCTCGGTGGGGGACCGGTTCCCGAATCGTCGACAATTATTTATTAGCAAGTATGTGACTTATTTGAGAAACTCTATATATGACTTTGTGATGATTATTCTAAAGAGATCCTAGTCGATAATCATATAAGGACACATATGAATAGATTAGTATATGTATTGGTTCATGATCATATTTTACGCACTACAAGAATCCAGTTTTGGGGCGAGTGTGAAAATAACAAACCGAGTGCATACTCGGAGTAGATCAACCTATGCCGAGTGTGCTCTCATTCTAGCCACCTCTCGGACAAAGAACTCTATTCCAAGTGTGCTCTCGCAATACAGAACATCTATTCCGAGAGTGCACTCGAAATATGACGTTTTCGTCCACGTAGGATGACCAGTTGCCATGTCAGGAAAGGCAGTGCACTCTATCCCGAGTGGGCACTCGGTGTAGACCGCAACACCCTATCCCGAGAGTGCACTCGGGATAGACCGCAACACCCTATCCCGAGAGTGCACTCGGGATAGATGTCGACGTGTCGCTGCCCTGTTTTCACAGGGGCGGCCCTCAATCCTAGCGCTATCCCGAGAGTGCACTCAGGTATAGATTTTTTTTCCCGAGAGTACACTCGGCATAGCCAACTTTTCCCGATAAAATAACACCGAGTGCACTACGCCGAGTGTGCTCACTCGGGATAAGGTATCCCGAGTGTTTTATCCCCTATCCCGAGTGTGGAAAACACTCGTTGAAAATATCCATCCTTGTAGTGACGAGTCATGGATATAGAGATATCAAACCAATAATATGAACATATGTTGAAGAACATAGAGTTGGATCGACCCACCCTTAAGACACAGCGAGAACGTTGTAATATTACTTATCATCGGTTAGTTTCATATACAATGTATATACTGTATCCTTAAACTTGAGGTTGATGCATGTATTCGAGATGTGTAATGACTTACTTAGAGGTTGTCAAACGCTACTCTATAACTAAGTAGTTATAAAGATGGCTTTCGGATTTGTCGTGAAGTATGCTGCGAGACATGGTCGATCAAGATGGGATTTGCTTATCCATACAACAAGAGAGATATCTCTAGACCTCTTGAATGGTCGGATTTCGGAAATACATGGCTACGCTATTTGCGGTAAAAGAGTTAACCGTAGTCGGGGATTTTGAGTCACATAATTGTGAAAGAGTGGTCGAGCTATCTAAATAAGGATAGCATATTCTCGCCTTGAGTTTAATTGATACCGTGAGGCAAAGGGAAATGTATATAACTAAGCATTGTTAAAGTTCATCTAATGTGATCTTTACATATACTCAGGAGTCAGCACATCTTACTAGAGACCGCTACCAATTAATGGTTGAGTAAAAATACTCGAGCCATGTGCAAGTATATATAAACTTAAAGGGTCGTACACTTAAAGGGATAGGACTTAATTTGGATGGTGTTTCGAATTCTGATAGACTTCAAATTCCTAATGAGCTTTGAGTCCCTAATGGGCCTCTGATGTAGAGACCCATTGTGGCGCATCTATATAAAGAAAAGGGGTTGTGGCTTTAGGGTTAAGAGACATCGTAGAAATTCGAAATTCCTGAAACTCTAGCCACCACACCTCCTTCATCGAAAACTACACAGCCGACGGTAGCACTCTAGCGCTTGACATCCCTATCCCGTGCGTGTGGATATCTTGGAGGCGTTGCTGCGAAACTTTAATGTTAGGACGATCTGCAACCTGTGATGACCGTGACGAGTTTCTAGAGGAGACGTGAGGCTAGTTTGACTACAACCGTACCAACATACTACATCGACTCTATTTCCACTATGAGTCTACCTATCTAATGGTAATTCTATGATCTATAACTTACAGTGATTCCTTGGTTACGCGGTAGAAAATTTTGATTTTATAGTAGAGTAGCCTACTCGTTCCCCTTCAGAACCAACATGCTATTGGCTTGTGGGGGTAGAAACAACATTAGCTATTGTGTTTGACGAAGTGGTCCCAAAATGTGAAAAATCCACCTAGTGCTTGGCTCCCGAAAGCAGTACAACAAATTGCTTCAATGTGTACAACAATTCATAACAGCACGTGCCACATTATAAAAACACATAAGCAACATTGAGGAATGATTTGAAAAAAATCAATCTCTCAATAAACAAATTTGAGTAGTATTTGATGCCTAAATTAGTGTTGACCAACCTATTTAAAAAAATAGTGTAAAGGTATTAAAAAACAACAATTGCATATTTGAAAAACGATGTTGCAACTCTATAGCATTTTAGAGATGCGCATGTAATAATAAAAAATACCTGGTGCAACATCTAAAACTAACCTGTTTCGCAATTCATTGCAACAAAAAAAATGGGAAACAAAATAAATACACTTTTGCAACAGGAAAGAACTCTTCTACAACAAATAAACCTTCAACTACAACTAAAAAAATATTTGCTATTAGATTTGAGAAATACACACTGCAACAAACATTCCTTGCAACATTGGAGGAAGCAAGCTACAATAGAGGATCAAAGAATTGCTAGCTAATTACCAAGCGAGGCAAAGCGATCTCTCATGTCGTCCTCCCACCTACCTGCGGCCTCCTCGCTCTCCATCTCCACCATAGGCCACCTCCCCCGCCCACCTGTCCCCTCCATTGCCACAACCCAATGGTGACGAGGACGACCTCCCCTTCCCAAGCTCATCCCCCCTCACGAAGGTTGCAACACTAAGCACCCCTCCCCTCCACCTAGAACCTGAGCACCTCCAACTCAAGCTCGATCACCTGCCACCTTCTCTCGCCACCGGTGGGGCGTCATGCCAGCTCGCCGCCAGAGAGCGTGACCTCTATTGTGGCACTGTCTACCCGCCCGGGCTCCATCAAGGTCTCAGATTGGGGTTCTGATCGGTCCCGCACTCTGGTTTGGGGCTCTACCATAGATGGATGGATGGGGTTAGGCGAAGGAGCTAGCTAGGAAGTATCAGACCAGCAGCCCATCTAAGAAGGAGAAGAAAGGTGTTGTGTAGAATGGGGATGTGAGTAGCTTCCGTTTGTGAGCTGAGAGTGAAGCCTATGATATTTTGTATTTGGCTATACTGTGCGTGGAAGTCAAAGGAGTGTTTTTAGTGAGCTGCAGTGGGCGGAATAAAATGTAGCCCAAGCATTTGAAGCATTGGTCATACCTATTGTATCATTACCGAAAGACTTTTGGTGCACCATGATTCATCGACGAACTGAATAGAGTGTGAGCGCGAGGCATGTAAATTTAGACACTTCGGTCTTCAAATCAATCGGATGGACAGTTGCTCGAGCCATCAATCAAAAGATTTCGAGCTGAGGAAGGCCAACATAGGAAGTGAAGGAAAGAACTACTACGCTTTGCCTTGGCATGCATGACACTGACTTGGCTATGAGCATACGTGTATCGGTTGACATGACAGCATGTGTACCACAATGATTGGCAGCTTAATTGCTCCGTTTAGTTGATACAATTTATATGAATATTGAAACAAACGAAGAGTTAAGTAAGCACTATCTACTATTTATACATGCTTTAATAATTACTATTGAAAAGAAATGAAAAGGAACACATCTCTTCCTTCAAACCAAGAACTCCCTCTTCCACACACATCAAAGCTCTCGCAATTTTTTTTTTTTTTGGCAGGACCCCGGTGAAATTAAAGCCGACAACCTTGCAGTGAATCTTACTGCAAGATGGATGCCACTAGCGACCAAAAACGGCAAAAATGAGCGCACATTCCAGGTGCTTTGGGCTTTCGAATGCAATCTGACCCGAATTCGATGAGGACGTACGTCAGTAGCAATAGTACGCTGATTTTCTTTTTGCCGTTTTTATTTCAGCCGGGACGCGTGTGGTGCTGTGATTGGAGCCTGCGTGATGAGGTGGCCCCGTGGACCAACGTCACCGTCGGCATCGGTCCACGTGTTGTTCGACCATTCGGGCTCGAGCGCCTGCCGTGCTTTTCATGTTAAAACTGCTGCTGTTTCCTTCCGTTTCGCGGTCGTTTTCGGTGACTCACTACAGGAATGAGGTCACATTCCGCGTCGCGATTGAAAAGAGGAGAAGAAAAAAAAAACAATCTTTTATCCGGACATGCAGGACCAATTTTTTTCGAGCTCAGGATTGATTGTGTTTCTGCACGTAGCACGAAGAGTCCATCAGACACGTGTGTCGAAAGCACATTTTCTGATTTAACTTCCATAGTTCCGTAGCGGCAGTAGAATTTTCTGCCTAAAATATCTAGTCGTTTCGCGCGCGTGGAACCGGTAAAATGGTAATTACTCGGTTCATTCAACAATTGACATATAAAAATACTAGTTATATGCTCGTACGTTGCAACAAAATTTTAATTTATGATAAAAATTTATTTACAAAAGACATTAACTTTGTCTGAATAATACTGTTCAATCTGAATGTATAATGGTTGAAACTCAATTTACGATAAAAAGTTTATTTGTAAAGAGCACTAACAGTGGTAAAAGTGGTTAATTAAAGAACAGTAGCAAAAGTAGATAATTTTGATGAAGTAAAACGGGAAGAAACTCTTGCTTTATATAGTAGAGATTTTTGACTTAAAAATTGGTCACCGAAGCTAGAGACGGGACATGCTCCTCTAGGTTGGGTTTCTTTTCTTTCTGTAGACTGCACTAGACTAAGTGCATGACCAGCACGAAGTGAAGCCATATTATCTTGCTCGTCAACTTGCTTTTGGATCAATTAATTGACCCATACAACTTAAGTGAGTCAACGTCGCACTTTGCATGCATACCACGCAAGTCGTTACAGGTGCCCATGCTGCGTTGGCGCCCGAAGAAGTGACGCCGCCGCCCACGCTTTCTCCCGCCGCGCTTTTCCAATCCAGAGTTCAGACCGTTTCAACGAGGGTTTTCCCCCCAGATATTGTACTCCATTTCTTATTTTCTGTCGAGATTTTTTGGGCTTCGATCTGGAGCGTCCATTATCATTGTCCTTAAAGCTATATATGCATGCCTTTACTAAATATAACATCCTAAAATTTTTATATTATTGTTTATTTATTTATTTCCGAATTTTGGAATTTTTCTTGATTTTTTTATTTTTATTAAATCTTTTGCTATTTTTAGATTTATTAAAACAATTTAAATTTGAAAATAAAATTTAATTTCATGTTGGAAATAATTTAAATAAGTTCAAAATGTCTCAAGGTATTTTAAAAAAATCTACATTTTTTAACCTCATTTGCTATCTCTTCGAAAAGCTTTTCAATTAATTAAAAAAAGAAATCTTCACTAACAGATGGAACCGGACCCCAGCTGTCAGGGCTTCTTCAAGCTCCAGTCGAACTAGCTAGAGAGTTGCTGTTGTTCCCCGTTGATTTTTTAGATAAAGGATTAAAATCCGCCTCTACAATTGCATGTAGTAGAAGTTCTTACAAATATCACATCCGCATAGCATTATTGAATAATAGAGACAAAGAGAGTATAAAATTAAAAGCAAATTCTATAATTGCTTCTCCATCCATTCTTGGAAAAAATATCCAACGCCACAACCTCCAATGCATTGCAAACCAGTCGAATGGTCTCCCTGTTATTCTCAGACTGCAATAGAGCCCAAAACCGCATCCAAAGATGTTCCTGAACGTAGTCTTTATTACTACCACCTGGATCGCAGAGCACTCCCTTTTCATTGGATTGCTTAGCGATAACATCATCAGAACCTTATCCGCAAGGTCAGGAAGCTCGGGGTTTCCAACACTCTGGCGCCACCAAGAACAACTGCGACTATTTGAATCGCATGCCCCCAAAATCTTGAACGCGAGCACGGACTCCATACCGCCCACGACCACGCCCTTGAAATCTTGGGGAACGAAGACCTCCACGAAGCGAGATAAAGTTGACCACCATAGCTACGACCATGAAATCGATCGCCACCAGCGACCACCGCGGTGCAATCGCCCAACTGCCCAAAGACCATTCAAATTGAATGAATGACAAAGAACATTCCTGAATCGACGAAACAACAGGAACCGAGCGAAGAACACGCCGACTTGATCCATCCATCAAACTTTGAATAGATTCTTAAAGCATCGTTGCTCAATATGCAGCACATCCGGTTGCATTTCGCCGAGATTGGACTCAGGAACAAAGGTAGCATTACTGCAAGAGGACTGGAATTTGCCTCCGGCAACAGGGGCCGAAAATCTCCGCGACAAACGCATCTTCTCCAAATTTGAAGAAGAAAGACGATACCTTGCACTATCCAACTCACCCTGCGAATTGCACCTCCTTTCATCCAAAACAGATTTCGGAATGAAGGCCATCCGAAAGGAATGAGCACGACCGCCATGGCGTCGCTTCATCCAGATCCTTCCCCTCTCCCCCTCAATTGGAAGAAACCATCCGATCTTGCCCGATCCGCACGACCCGCCCAACATGGAGCCAGTCGCCGCCTCAGCCGCCTTCGCTGCAACGGCAGCGTGGGCCACCAGCCCGCCGCACGCCCTCACAGAGAGAGATATAGATCTAGCCCACCGCCGATCGGCTGTTGCGATCGGCCGGCCAGATCCATGGGCGAGAAGATCATGCTTTGAGACTTCAAGGAGCTAGAGATAATACCTCGCATCCTTTGGCATTTTTCGTCGTTACCCTCGGAGCCGAACCCCTCGTCCTTCACGCCGCCGCTTCCCTCGGCGAGCTGCGCGAGGTTGCCCATGCTGGCGCTCTTCCTGATGAGCATGTCGCCGATGCGCACGCCGAAAAGCTTCACGGGGCGCACATGATAAATTGCCCCCGCATTGGGGCCATACTTGGCAAACTGCACCATGATATTCCTCCCATCCACATTACGCCCAACAAGCCGATCTATGGCCTTTTGCGCCTCATCAGTGAACTTGTACCGCACGAACGCGAAACCCCTCGAGTCCCCAGTCCTCCGATCCCTCGGGATGAAGACGTCGACGACCTTGCCGTAGCGGTCGAAGAGCGGGAAGAGGTCATCGGCTGTGGTGCGTAAGATGATGTTGAGGACGAGGAGCGAGAAGGTGTCGCAGATGGTCGGCGGGCCCAACCTCCCGAAGTGCGACATCGCTCCGCCGCCAGCGACGCCTAGGGTTTAGGGCGGCGGGCTTGTACCATTGGACAACTCTGTTTATGAATTCATTCCATGCAATTTGTTATGCTAATTCACCCCCCCCGGTTGATGACATTTGAAGCTTCAAAACCCATGATTTCTTTACCCATTTCCTTCTATTTTTGTGCCAAATTAATCGCGAGACCTTCCTCTTTCCATCCCTGCCAAATTTCTCCTTTTCCTGCGTCCAAACTTTCTGCCTTTCCCGTTCAGCCACTGTAACACTCGTGCTACTTTCCTTCCTTCTTGCCCTTCTTGAGCCTATTTAAGATAAGCATGTATTCCTCTCCCCTCAAACAACATATTCCTCTGCTTGCTTCGCTCGCTCATGCCTTTGTTTGCCTGAAATGCAAAGCCAAAGATCATGTCCTGAATGTCAGCTGACACATCCTCGCGAGCTCCCCATCGCCTCAAAGCTCCATCTTCCGAACGTCTGCGTCATGAGGTGTGCCTCGTCGTCCTCTCTCTTTCCCTCCCCTCAATTAGTAGTTCCCCACAAGTGCAACAAATTTTGTTGTTGCATCACCTGTTGAATGCTTTTCACCATGCCACCGCTGCCGCCATCCACCACCGCCATCAGTTGGGGTGTGGCCCCTCACGTGCCACCCCACGCAATGCCGCCTATGCAAGACACTGAACTAGGAATCTTTGCAAGCGTGAGAAGAGAAGAGAGAGAAAAGAAAGAAAAAGAAAAGGAAAAAAATCTAAAAAGTTGAAATTCAGTGCTGACATCGTAATTCCATTTTTTTAAACTAATTCCAAAATTCCAGAAAAATCCTTTTTCTCTCTATTTCCTTGATTTAAATCTTCCAAGTGCATATTCTCCTATGTTCGAACTCCAGTTTCCCTATAAAGTGAATCCCACGTTTGCCTCCTCATTCCACACATCCTCCTCTTTGAGTTTTTGCAAAAGCCCTTCCTGATCTCCCTCCATAAGCCTTTCTCCCCCAGCTTCGGTGAACTTTCGGAGGGCTCTCCCGATTACTCCCAACCTCCGTTGATCCTCAAATTTGTTTCAAACCTTTCCCTCTATGTCCTATACCATGTGTTTGAATAGTGTTGGAAGATTCCCACTGAAGCACCATCGGCAACCCCTTCTTCTTCTAGTGCAATGAGAACTCTAATTTTAGAATTTCATCATTTCATATGAGGTTCAAGAAAGCCCATTCTTGTTCGTTCTAACACCGTTTAACTCCATTTTTCTTCCTAAATTCATTTAAAATCCTAAATTACTTATTTATACCAGTTATTGATTTCATTTGAATTTGGTTAATTTTCAATGTTTAGATTTTGGAGTGTTAGAAGAGTACCAGATCGACGATCTAGAGTACCAGTTCTTCGAGCAAGGCAAGTTAACCCTTGGTCATGTTGATCCCAGATTTTGAATTATATTTTTATTTAAATTATTGTATGCATAATTTTATCAGTGTAATTTAAATCCTAGATTCAACGTATAGTTAGTCCTATTTGTTATGACCTCAATTGACTTTGACAATCTGTATACCATTCAAACTTTAAATAAAAATCTCCCTAGTTGGTACATTAATATAGTATTGACTAGTGCTATATAGTAAATGGTTTAGACTTGCTTAAACCTGAATTTTGACTAGTGCTATATAGTAACTAGTTTAGACTTGCTTAAACCTGAATTTTGACTAGTGCTATATAGTAACTAGTTTAGACTTGCTTAAACCTGAATTTAAGATATTTTGGGAATTTGAGCTAAACAAATATTCCTATCAAAAAAATATTATTTTTTGGTATTGATATGCCATGGAATGCTGCAAAAATTGATATTGTTCAAAGAAAAGTGAAAATATGATTTAGACTTAGCGAGAATTGGTTATCAGGTGGCAATGCCATTGTTTTAGGTTTGTAATAAGCTTGCCTAGTCACTTAAGGACTAGTTTGTGTTCCGCTGAATATAAAGTCTTACCGTACTACCACAAGTCTGGTATGGAATAGATCTGCCTATCTGTTTTGAATCATACCATGGACAATCATGCCATTAGGCTGAAAGTGGAGTGGGTGTAAGGTTGTCATTTGGCATAAGAAGGAGCTTCTGACTAGGGTGATTCAACCCTTATAGTGGTGAAACCTTAGTTGGCATGACTACGTGATAGAGTATTATAGGGGTTTTGTGTTGATTTTCTCTACCGCACACCAAAAGAAGTACATATTTTAGCAAAAAAAAAGAGACAATCATGTCTTGTGGCTAAAGTTATACAACCTTTGCAGAGTGTAAAAGTAATCTATTAGCTGTGCCCATGGTCATAGGCATGCCACGACTATATCAATGGTTATCTGGGTTAGTTCTTTTTCATTATCTGGGTTGGTTTTGGTGACGATACAAAATCCTTAGACAGTGTTGATGAGCGACTAATATGATCGGTTTTCGCTCAATAGAGATATATCGTCATCTGGGTCAGTTCCAAGGTTGGAACTAGCCTAGAAGACCAATTATCTCTATCGGTTCCAAGCATAGAATCGATAGAGATAATATATGAATCTCTATCGGTTCCATGTTCAGAATCGATAGAGACATTCTCTTGATCTCTATCGATTATTAGCGTTTAACTGATAGAGATTCGTGTATTATCTCTATTGGTTCCATGTTTAGAATCGATAGAGATTACACGTCTCTATCAATTTTGAGCGTGGAATTGATACAGATAAATCTTAGGCTATTTTCTTGGAACAACATCAGAAATTCACAGATTCAAAGTATACTCATAGATTAATAAATTCATAATATATTCATAGATTGATAATATATGTACAATTGACAAATTCACAGTATATTCACATTCACAATATACTCGCAGATTGACAAATTCACAATATATTCACATTCACAAAACTATTAACAGAGTTAATTTATTGGTACATACTTAATGCAAAATCAAGTAGCACAATCCTCTAACGTAACTCTCCTCAGGATACATATGATGAGGATTAAAAGTCTGATGTTTATTTGGGCTCTCAATTAATCGTGACCATATTCTATTAATGGGTTTACAACACATGAAGCTCTATAAGCTTTGGTTTCTTTTAGCTCTATATTTGCCCTGCGCTCCTTAATGATGAGTATATGGTTAAGAGATTTAATATCTTGTGATTTGTCATATATATCTTTCAGTTTTTGTTTCATCTCATAAATCTTTTCTGTTAACTCGGACTTTTCCCTCAATTGTTTTATCTCTACTTCAAATTTTCGTTTAGCATCCAACAACTTTTTCATGTTGTCTATCTTGTTTGTAGACTTTATTATATATATATATATATGTGTGTGTGTGTGTGTGTGTATGTATGTATGTATGTATGTATGTATGTTTGTATGTATGTATGTATGTATAATTTACAGTTATTGGGACATGAATAAATATATGATGAAAAATTGTAGGATAGAGTGCTCTCAGATGTCGAGCTATTGGAGGTTAGACCTTCAGCCTCCTCGCCATAAGATGTAGGGCTGCTAGAGACAAATCTCTTACCTCCACTACACTAGGGTCATATGATAAAAAATGAACTAGATAATTAACTAAGTAAATAAGGCCTTGAACTCTTACCTTGCTAAATTATGCATTATTTAGCCAAGCAAGTATAAAGTATTTTCAGTCAATTTTATTATTTAAATGATCAAAATCAGATTATGAATAGTTTTGCCAAGCAGGTATATCAACAACTAACTAAACAAAGGCTATGAACAGAGCAAACTAAGCAATTATAATCAATATATTCAACAATAATCAAATGTGTATCAAACTATATACTGAATATGATGATCAAGCTCAAAGAAAAGTGAAATAAAATCAATATTTTTAGCATTAAAAGGAAGCAACTTTATAGTTTATGGCCACATTCGCTATTTTAATTGTTTTAATCAATAGACCCATAGCCAGGGGCGGAGCCAGGATTTCGGGTTAGGGGGGGCCACATGGACCAACTAAAAATTATCGTAGTATCCATAAAAAAAATATCATAGCAATATCGATGCATTTAAATTTAAAAATAGCATAACCACATGTCTACATAAGAAAAATATGACATATTTTTTAGATTAAGAAACTTACATCTCTATTAACTTAAATTTAGTTCTACGACTACCTAGAAGATCATACAAGTCAATAAATTTATCTCGAACTAATTTTTTCTTGCTAGTTCATTTTCAATGTAAACTATCATGCAATGTCGAAGAAAGTCATCTCTTATTTTATTTCAATGCGGTCTTGACAAGTTTCATAACTGAAAATACTCGCTCTGTGGTTCTTTATTGACACCGAAGAGTTATAACCAATCGTAATGACCTATCAACCATTGAATAATGGGAAGTTTTACCTGTTTTATATAGTCCATTTGTTAAGTTAGTAAGAGAAATTAAGCATTGCATACATCAAGTTGAGAAAAATGGAATCTTTACCTATTAAGAATGAATTAGATCTTTATTTGCTATTTGCTAATACTAGCTAATACTAATTAATATATACTAAATCTTATTTTGATTAGGGGCCATGGCCTTCCTGCCCCCTTGGCTCGCCCATAGCATCACTAAAAATACATCCGGTAGCAATACAACTAGCAGTGGTTCACTATTTAAATGATTAAAATTAGATTGCGAATATTTTGGCCAAGCATTTATATCAACAACTGACTAAACAAGTACTATTAATAGAGCAAGCTAAGCAATCATAATATGTATATTTAGCAATAATTAAACGAGTGACTGAATTTGGTGTAATGGAGCCAAGGAGATGGAGGGGCGCCACGGGCGAGGCCGGGAGGCAGAGGGGCAACACAGGCACCATGGAACTAGGGAGACCGAGACGCAGCACGGGCGAGGCAAAGCTAGAGGCGTGCCACGGAAGCCTAGGAGATGGAGGGGCGACGCAGGCATAATGAAGCTAGGGAGGCCGAGAGGTGATGCAGGCAACGAGAGGTGGAGGGGCGATGCAGGTATCGTGGATCAGGGGAGGCTGAGGGCACAATGCTGGCGAGTAAAGGCGGAGGGGTGCGACTCGCGTGAGGAGAGAACTCCTTTTTTATAAAATGGAGGGGAAACCGAGAGGTCAAGAGTGAGGTGGATGCCTCAGCCTTTGGTATTTGAATGCATCAGGAGAAGTCGAGAGGTCAAGTGTGGGAAAACATTTGGTATTACTATCACGATCGGTTCTAACTTCAAAAACGATCGTGATTGTAACACCCCGGGCTCCAAATTGAGCCCAGAATGGTACTAACTCCTAAATTCACAAAAAAATTTCGACAGAGCCTCCCCTATAACAGCGGACATCCACTCAGCAGTCAAAGAACAGTTCATCATAATAAATATCCAATATGATATAACAGTGATATAAACGACGAACAATAAGTCACAACGTTCCATATTCAGATTATAAACATTAACCACGAACGATCAACGTATGAGAATATTAATACAGTTTGTCGTGGCACTTCGTATTAATTTATCACAAGTAAGATTAGTCAATTCTAGTGTAGTGAAATGACTAGCGGTGCAAATGTGACGCTAAGTCCCTTTCCCACATGCCGCTTTCATAGCACCTACAAAAAAAACGTAAAACAACAAGGGTGAGTCATAAGACTCAGCAAGTGCATCCAAATAATTGACAAGCAAACGATAACATATCACATACCACCGGTCCTTTAGCCATCAAGAAGGGGTTTAACGCAAGAACATAACATACACGATTTCTATCCATACAATGCATCGTTCATACTTATGCATGTCTTAACCCATCTCATTTGATGCATCATGCAGGTACAAAAAAACATAAAACACCAAGGGTGAGTCAGAAGACTCAGCAAGTGCATCCAAATAATTGACAAGCAAACAATAACATATCACATACCGCCGGTCCTTTAGCCATCAAGAAGCGTTATCATAGAACATATCACACACATAATTCATCCACATGATGCAATATGCAAGCTTAAGAATATCTCATCTCATTCACAATTTATCCACCATATGATGCATTATACTCATGAATGTCTCATTTCATCTCATTCTCAATCTTCATACATATGATGCATTATGCTCATGAATATCAACCATATGATGCATTATGCATGCTCATGAATGTCTCTTCTCTTTACTTAGCACATACCGGTATTGCCGAGCACCACCCTTCGATGCGTGCCCTCAAACCCATCCATCCCATGGAAGGGGCCTACCGAAGTAGGACTTGCCCGCTACCCAGTAGCGGGTCCTACACTTCTCCGCTCCCATCCATACAGTGGATGGGACTACGGGGTAGGATCCCGAGCACTCCGGATTAGTCATACATTCCATATGACTTTCTCACCGCCCTGGCTTAATGCATTTCATGAATGCACATATGCAAATGCCATTCTCAACATTCATAACCATATTCTCATCTTTCATTTTCACATAGTCACATTTTCATTGATTTCCATAAAATTACCATATTCACAATTTTTGAACTAGTCTCATAACTCCACGAATCAATTTAGACTATTCATACTAGTAGCATCATCTTGAGTTATAAGAAGTAGCAATGTGTCATATTAGCAAGGCACACGTTTCATCAATCAACACACATATCAAACAAACAAGTGATGCACTTGCCTTAATCTTTGGAGATGAAAAAGGGCTAAACGTGTCCGGGAGCGACACCGCCTGTACCACAATACTCATATTATGACATGATAATACCATTGAAAACACAATACTTTTACTTGCTTCCTATGACCCGAAACCCTTGCACAAACAACGAACTCACAACCCAACGGGAACATGCTGCAGAATGCCTGCTTCACAATTTTATAACTATTTTTATATTGCACCTAAAAATCTGAAAATTTTACAGAATCTAGATCTCGACGTTAGCTACAACTTTCATGAAGACAATAAATTTAAATTCCACTGTTATCTATGCCTAATCAGCAGTCCAAAACAGATCACATTATTCTGTTTCCAATTTCTGACAGCAGGGTTGTAACAGAGATTACTCGCAGAAAATTGCTCCAAAAATTCTGAAAAAAATATAAAAAATATATCTCGACGTTATCTACAACTTTCTAGTTATACAGTTTTGCAGGAAAAATCATCTAGGTCACGAAATCGCGTCTGCAAACCGACTGCTCAAACTGTTCGAACTCAGACCACTCTGATCCGAAAATCAAATCTTCTCCCGGCGACTCCCCTCAACAAATCAACCCCAAATCAACCTTCCCCAGCACTCCAAAGCCCTTCTAGCAACAAAAATTAAAACCCCAAACCTAAACCTTACCTTGAGGAGAAGAAGGAGGCCAAATCTCGCCAAATCTCGCGATCTTCGCAGCGAGTGATCACCGCAGCGGGAAGTAATTTGCACGGAGTAGAAACAATTTTTATTGGTTGGATTGGCTGGAGGAGGAACCCTAGCAAAGGGGAGGCGCAAGGAGAGGAGGAGAGGGCGCCAGCCACAAGGGGGGAGGCGGCTAGGGGTGGATTAGGGGAGGGTTAGGGTTTGCTTAGAGAGGTGGGCCGGGTGGGCTAAAAAACACTAGGTGGGCTGCTGTTTTTTATTATTTTTTCCTCCTTTTCTTTCAATGAAAATCCTTCCCTTAATTCCTAAGCCCTCTCATTTAATGGCCCGTAGCCCTCTGCGGCTCTCACGAAACCCTTTTTTTCATTTCGGGTATTACACTCTTCCCCCCTACAAAGAATTCGACCCCGAATTCTAGCCATGCCAATAGATGGCAACACAAACCAAGACAACAAAATAAACAACTCATACGTACCCGGAGAAAACTACTCTGGATACTTCTCGCGCATGCGAGACTCCAACTCCCACGCCGCTTCCCGCTCTGATTAGTGCGACCACAAGACCTTGACAAACTTCAAGGTCCTGGTCTTCAGCACCCGATCAGATTCTTCCAGAATCCTCACTGGCTAGGACTCGAAAGAATCTATAAGTCGCATCCTAATCACATCCTCATAACCATCCACATATCCATCGTCATTTCCTTAGGCAACCCAAATATCCATCAACATGAATGATTTGCTTCGCTCCCTTATGACATCGGATAGCATAAATCAAAAGTAGAACACACCTCCACGAAACAAATATATCCCAAGATCAAGGTAATAGTTATAAAGTTACCACCATCACCATAAAAGTTTTGTCTAGCCATACCATGGCACTCATGGCAATTCACTCCCATCAATTATCATAGTCGAACGCTTGATTCAACTTTTCAAGAACCAAACATGAGGAGCTACAACACATTCCCAAAAAAAAAGCAACACAAAAGAAAATGTTAGACATGGTCTTTGGCGTGAATACCACCTATTTCCCACCTAGTGAACAACCAATCAAGAAACTCTAAAAGAGAATATCACTTTCCATAACTCCATCGTAGTTAGAGTGAGTAGTACAAGTAATTGTCATGGTTGATCAGGCCATAAGTTACTCGCACTACACACCTAATACCGGAGATATGATCATACCCAAATCAATAACATGAAGAGGATACATGGGCACGAACAAAAGTTCGAGGTCGACCCCCATGTCGCTAATCTGGTAGCACACCCAAGACAACACTTAACTCAAGTCTTTCATAGCATAGATAATCCAAAGAAAGGAGTCTTAAAATATCACAAAATAAAACACATAGCAAATCCACGGCTACCAGCCGCAAAAACAAATTTCTACCTCTCCCTTCGGTGAAAACAGGAATGTTCAAAAGAAATACACTGCTAAAAAGGCGTCGCATCTCCAACAATAGCACTAAATGCCGAGAAGAGAACGCTCAAAAGCATCCCAAGCCAAACAAAACAAACCTGAGTAGGACCCCACCCAACGCCACGACCACCAATTTGCATGATTCGCTTAAGGCCAGGTACAAACAAGGCCCCAAAGCAAACACTCATTTATATAAATATATCCACTTACTTTAGGAAAACCAACCACAATATAAAAAGTTACTCCCTCTTCTTCCAGGCTTATCTCACATCAAGGGACAATTACCCTAGATAAGAGTTCATAACAAAATATTTCACTTCGGATTTTTTATAACATTAGCTACGCCCCGTATAACCAAATTACTCAGACACTCACAAGTGGTCCACTAATACCAATTTAAAATGACTCCTCCAAGGAACATAACCTCTAAAAACTATCCTCCCAAGAAGATTTGGACCGTGACATGCAAGAACCTTCATTACCCCTCACTATTCAGCCATTTACGATTAACACCTAGCAAGGGCTAGGGCTTTAAGTTATTACCAACCCACAATCGGTTTCTCTTTCTAAGAAGGTCTCGTTCCACTATCTTTTACTCAAGGAACAAGGGGACATTCGATTCTCTTTAACAATATAAACAACTTTTATCACTTTAAAACCAAGGCACCAAGATGGACTACGGGAAGAAACCCCCAATTAAAAGAAAAACACCGCATAACCTCTAATAAATGCATTTCACCTTTACTAAAATAGACCATTCTTACTTTTTCCAAAACCAAACAACTTGAAAAAAAACGGAATCCAATCCAGGAATCAGTTATCTTCAAAAAAACAACCCCACATATTTTTAAGAGAATGGGAAAACTCATTTCCCCGGCATAAACTTGCTTTACCAAAAAAAAAGCTTACGAATCAATCATAAGAATCATCTTTCAAGAAATATTCGAAATACCTCACACCTTTTGAAAATTTTTACTCTAGTCAAACTAGAGATACGCTTATCTCCAATTCAAACACTTCTAGAACATTACATTAGATTCGGTTATTTCGCTTAACCAATAATGCAACCAATAACTCATTTTGTACACTAATGAGTGCAATCCAAACATACACCCTTCGAAGTTAGTTTCCACAATCGTGTCTTAAATCCAATATCTTAACAAGACAATTGAGTTGCGTTGATATACGGAGTAACTCAATCAAAATCCAACAACATATTACTTCATGATTAATCCTTCTTTCATCCTCATTTCCAAGCCTCAAAGTTAAGCCCAAATTTGGCTACAATCACACTAATATAAGGAAACTCTAATACATATATTAGGATTTGAATGCCTTAGCCAAAAGACATTCATCCAAGAGATCATACAAACACAACAATCCATATACCCTTAAACATAAATCACTTTAAATCCCTCCATCTCTAGTAACCCAATGCGCTAACCATTAAAGGTTTCAAAAATCACAAGTTGCACCTTAAGGAACCCCATTAGGATTTAACATAATTTACAAAACCAATTCTTACTTTAATTGCCTTCTCCCACAACTGTGACGAAAGTTTACGATACTTATCATAGAACATCAACTTTATTCGAAGTCTATAATCCATGACAAGCTTTCAAATGTACACTGCATACTCTAAATTTTAAGACATCTCCTTTCAAAGATACATGTAGTATGATCATTATAAAATTTTCATACAACCCATAAGTCAATATTTCAGCATCCAAAACTCATTCAACAAATAACTAACTCCGACAATTAATTATCATCTTCATGTGACATGTTCAATCCATATGGCCCTAAGACAGTCATTTGCTAAGACAAGATTTTGCACCAAAGATGACCAATCCAATAACTCTTCATACTTTGTTCTTAAAATTTCATCCAACCACAAAATCTATATCTTCTCAATTGGGATATATACTAGTATTAAAGGATCTGATTTCTTACTTCCAATTTTTTTTTCAATAGTTCACAACATCACACATAATAACTCTAATCCACTTTCACTTTTGGATCACCTACCATTATGATTAACTTTCTCTACCCACATTATATTATATTGTATTTAGACAACTAGCAAACATGCTTTGTAAATAACAGTAGTTTACATCATCTCACTGTTCCAAATATGTATCAAACTTCAAGATTTTAAACTTTCTCGTGGGTCACACATCCTTAAATGTAGGCTGTGACCCCCAACAATTTAACAAAGGAACTGGACTCTCCAACTTGCAATAAGGCAAGGCTCAAACTCTGACATGCAAAAGCTCCCCCAATCAAAATTTTGAGCTTAAATACTTCCACTGAGGAAGATGGTCGCCAGGATAATTTTTCACAAAAAGAAGAACCAAGCAATCAAGTAATCTTTTACTGGTAAAGCTATAAAACTTAAGTCCACACCATTTAAGGTTTGCACAAAAATCCAGTTGCTTCTTTTAAATGCGAAGAATGACAACCACCAAAAAGAAAACAATTTAATTTATTTTATTTTTCTTTCAGAGCAACTAATGTTAACCAACAAAACCCATATCCAGAATTGTAATATTAGCAATCAACAATGACTATTCACTAAACTCTTTTCTTTGCCCCCAACCATCGAAGACATATCATCAAACAACTCCCTTTTAACGTTTTTTTTATAAAAGGAATAGCCAAGCAATTAAATAATCCTTTCCTGATAAAGTCTCAAAACCTAACTCCACACAACTTAAGTTTTGCATAAAAACATCAGTAACTCCCTTTAAACTCAGAGAATGACAAGCACAAGAATAAAATAGTAATTTTCTCTAGAAAGTAGCCAATGATAACCAATAAATCAATATCCGGAATTGTACTATTAGCAATCAACAATTCTCCGCTACGAGAGGTTATTTGGCCAAAAGAACATGACCAAACCTTTCAAAACAATATTTCACATCAACAAAATTATTCAATCAGCTCTTTCATAAGTGTAACAATACGCATCATCATAACATCATTAATCATCAAAACATAACATCCTTCATCAAAGCTCAATAAAACAATAAAGCGTAATGCAATGATTCCCCATACCCTTCCTACTGTGCATCAAAGTGTGTCAAGTTTTAAAGTAATTAACCTATCTATATCAAATTTTAAGGTTATCACCTTTAGGCCAAATTTTAACATTAATCCTAAGCTAGGTTTCTAATTACATAAAGCAAAATTTTAGTTCATTCTAAAGTAATTCACTAAATTCATGCACCACGGGCCTGAAGCCCGCTCTGATACCAACTGTAACACCCCGGGCTCCAAATTGAGCCCAGAATGGTACTAACTCCTAAATTCACAAAAAAATTTCGACAGAGCCTCCCTATAACAATGGACATCCACTCAGCAGTCAAAGAACAGTTCATCATAATAAATATCCAATATGATATAACAGTGATATAAACGACGAACAATAAGTCACAACGTTCCATATTCAGATTATAAACATTAACCACGAACGATCAACGTATGAGAATATTAATACAGTTTGTCGTGGCACTTCGTATTAATTTATCACAAGTAAGATTAGTCAATTCTAGTGTAGTGAAATGACTAGTGGTGCAAATGTGACGCTAAGTCCCTTTCCCACATGCCGCTTTCATAGCACCTACAAAAAAAACGTAAAACAACAAGGGTGAGTCATAAGACTTAGCAAGTGCATCCAAATAATTGACAAGCAAACGATAACATATCACATACCACCGGTCCTTTAGCCATCAAGAAGGGGTTTAACGCAAGAACATAACATACACGATTTCTATCCATACAATGCATCGTTCACACTTATGCATGTCTTAACCCATCTCATTTGATGCATCATGCATGTACAAAAAAACATAAAACACCAAGGGTGAGTCAGAAGACTCAGCAAGTGCATCCAAATAATTGACAAGCAAACAATAACATATCACATACCGCCGGTCCTTTAGCCATCAAGAAGCGTTATCATAGAACATATCACACACATAATTCATCCACATGATGCAATATGCAAGCTTAAGAATATCTCATCTCATTCACAATTTATCCACCATATGATGCATTATGCCCATGAATGTCTCATTTCATCTCATTCTCAATCTTCATACATATGATGCATTATGCTCATGAATATCAACCATATGATGCATTATGCATGCTCATGAATGTCTCTTCTCTTTACTTAGCACATACCGGTATTGCCGAGCACCACCCGTCGATGCGTGCCCTCAAACCCATCCATCCCGTAGAAGGGGCCTACCGAAGCAGGACTTGCCCGCTACCCAGTAGCGGGTCCTACACTTCTCCGCTCCCATCCATACAGTGGATGGGACTACGGGGTAGGATCCCGAGCACTCCGGATTAGTCATACATTCCATATGACTTTCTCACCGCCCTGGCTCAATGCATTTCATGAATGCACATATGCAAATGCCATTCTCAACATTCATAACCATATTCTCATCTTTCATTTTTACATAGTCACATTTTCATTGATTTCCATAAAATTACCATATTCACAATTTTTGAACTAGTCTCATAACTCCACGAATCAATTTAGACTATTCATACTAGTAGCATCATCTTGAGTTATAAGAAGTAGCAATGTGTCATATTAGCAAGGCACACGTTTCATCAATCAACACACATATCAAACAAACAAGTGATGCACTTGCCTTAATCTTCGGAGATGAAAAAGGGCTAAACGCGTCCGGGAGCGACACCGCCTGTACCACAATACTCATATTATGACATGATAATACCATTGAAAACACAACACTTTTACTCGCTTCCTATGACCCGAAACCCTTGCACAAACAACGAACTCACAACCCAACGGGAACATGCTGCAGAATGCCTGCTTCACAATTTTATAACTATTTTTATATTGCACCTAAAAATCTGAAAATTTTACAGAAGCTAGATCTCGACGTTAGCTACAACTTTCATGAAGACAATAAATTTAAATTCCACTGTTATCTATGCCTAATCAGCAGTCCAAAACAGATCACATTATTCTGTTTCCACTTTCTGACAGCAGGGTTGTAACAGCGATTACTCGCAGAAAATTGCTCCAAAAATTCTGAAAAAAATATAAAAAATATATCTCGACGTCATCTACAACTTTCTAGTTATACAGTTTTGCAGGAAAAATCATCTAAGTCACGAAATCGCATCTGCAAACCGACTGCTCAAACTGTTCGAACTCAGACCACTCTGATCCGAAAATCAAATCTTCTCCCGGCGACTCCCTCAACAAATCAACCCCAAATCAACCTTCCCCAGCACTCCAAAGCCCTTCTAGCAACAAAAATTAAAACCCCAAACCTAAACCTTACCTTGAGGAGAAGAAGGAGGCCAAATCCTCGCCAAATCTCGCGATCTTCGCCGAGTGATCACCATGAGCGGGGAAGTAATTTGCACGGAGTAGAAACAATTTTTATTGGTTGGATTGGCTGGAGGAGGAACCCTAGCAAAGGGAGGCGCAAGGAGAGGAGGAGAGGCGCCGACCACAAGGGGAGGCGGCTAGGGGTGGATTAGGGAGGTTAGGGTTTGCTTAGAGAGGTGGGCGGGTGGGCTAAAAACACTAGGTGGGCTGCTGTTTTTTATTATTTTTTCCTCCTTTTCTTTCAATGAAAATCCTTCCCTTAATTCCTAAGCCCTCTCATTTAATGGCCCGTAGCCCTCTGCGGCTCTCGCGAACCCCTTTTTTTCATTTCGGGTATTACAGTGATGACCATAATCATTACTTGTTCTGATGTCAGAACCGATAGTGATACATATAATATCACTATCGGTTCTCACCTCAGAACTAATAGTGATGATGATGGTCACACTATCAGCGCATCAATATCGGTTCTGTGGTCAGACTGATAGTGATGTTTTGCTCTATATTTCTCACTCACGCTGAATTATATATCACAATTGGTTTTTTCCTAAAAATTTGGGAACTGACCCAAATGAAGAGATAGTATTTTATCATTCTGTAGTAGTGTGCTGAGCAAGCCGTTTGTGGATTAGACATTGATTTTCAAAAAGTTTTTACGAAAATGGTTTCAGATGGAGTGAGTCCTTTAGAGGAAAAGTTGTTGAAACCCTGGGATAGATCTCATGTTGAAAGCTGGATTAAAACTCAGTTTTTTATACAATTTACATATAGAAATAGTTATTTATTGTACTTCAAATGTTGCTTTATTATCAAACTAACCCGTATAAGCCTTCCTTTGCGATCCATCATTATTACTGTATTTCATGTGTGACTTGTGAGCCCTTTATGTACTCATCTTGCTATATATGTTGTTTTAGAGGAGAAGCATTTCTTCACTAGTGAGGATCTCGATGACTAGACTGCTACCCCAGTTGATTGCGGCAGATTAACTAGGTCCTACTACTTCTTTTGCTTTTCGCTGCTATATTTTTCACTTGGCTTGCGAGCCGTTTACATGTAAAACTCTGATAATTGATTAAATAAATTTCGTATGATATATTGTGGTATAAATTTGTTACTATGTGTACTAACTTTTCTTAGACTAGAATACACAGAGGGTACGAGATTGCTATTCCCAGGTTCGACACTAAAGGAAGGAGGAGGGTATTCACTACTACAAAACATATCTTCTGTAACATATTTCTGTAACACATTGAACAATGTGTTACAAAGAGATATTGCAGTAACATATAATTTGTGTTACAAAGGCATGTTGTAACACATACTTATCGAGATGTAAAAAATGTTACAGAGAATTACAACAGCAACACATAATATATGTTACAGAGGAATATTGTAACACATGCTTGTAAGGTGTGAATAATAATACTGTAGTAACACATATAGAGACAGATTGTAACACATGACTTAATTGCAATAAATTAAAAATATATATATAAACCAATAACCTCTTTATCTGTAACCAAATTTATTTGACACTATGCTATACATCACATCTTAAAAAATAAGTAAACATATCTTTCTCTCAAATAGAAGAATTTATCATATATTTTAAACTATCCATTCGGATATTTGTCCGAATCTGTCTTGGCTAGTTGGCCTCGATCGGTACCGATCAATTAATCAGCTTGCGTACGTCTCCTCGATCCCTGCGTCGTCTCCTCCTTGCAGCTACACTAGCCCCATCAGTCCCAGTCTCCCACACTCACCATCCCCAAATCTCTCGGCCGATCGAGCGACTTCCCAGCCTGCCCGAGCGCCTCCTCGGCTCCCCCGCCATGGTCTTCGTCCGCGCGTGCGCCTCACCCAGATCTTGTCACTTGCTCCCGTGCCCCGATCGACTGGGAAGACTCCCGCGCGGCAGCTCCACCTCCTCATGACCTCCATGGCTCCACTCCTCCAGATCCACATCCGTCGGGGTCGGGCGTTGGCTTAGGCGCGTCACTCAGCGTCGAGAGATCCATCGTCGCTGCTCCAGATTAGCCGGCGACGCTACACGTTTGCCCCTTATGGGCTAAGCTGCGGAGGCTGGAGGGGAAAATGGCCGGAGTCGCACTGCTGCGGAGGCGCGGAGAGCCAGGCCAAGTGGCCGATGGGCGGAGCGCTGGAGCAGTGGGACAACGACCGGAGGGCAGAGGCGGCACCGAGCATCGGCCACCGGGGTCCCGGCCTCCCAGGTCCTGGGTCTAGCCATCCAGCATCAAGATCCGCGGACATCCAACAGCGCTAGCCACCGGGGCTACCGTGCTGAGGTAGAGCAGGAGCGCGCAGGACCGCTGGTGCCCAGTGATGATGGCGCCGCACACGGCCCCACGCTGCTCTGCTTCGCCTTCACACCTTCAACGCGGCACCGCCCTGAGCCCGAGCTCGAACGCCGGAGTATGGAGACCCTGAGTCCGCCTCTTGCCGAATGCCGACCGATCTTTGGCTCTTCATCGGCTAGCTCGCCGCTTTCGATTCCTTGCATGCTCCATGGCAAGAAGTCGATCAACGACCCTCTATTCCTCTGCCCCCTGATCCTCTCCTCTCCACTGATTCTAGCATGTAAACAACATAGAATTAAGTCAAGACAGATTCTAGCATGTAATCAATTTTTGTACGCCCTAAAATATGATGGAGTTTGAATACAAGATGAATTATATCCACAATCCATGTGATTCATTCCGAGCAATTTACATCAAAAGCCCGAACCCTTTTCGGATTTAATTTATTAACAGGCAAGATGCATTCGCTTTTCTCTTTCTCTATTATTGCACTCTTCAACTCATTGCATCTTCATGTTACAAACTCAATCGCTTATTGGGGCACTCAAATGCTATATACCGGTTGTGGGAACAACTTGTCTGCGAGCCCTTCGAGGCACGAGAGAAACCACCATGTGTACTCATTGCTTTCTAATTTTTTCAAGAGTTCCATTCCTGCAGCTTGTTTACTCATTAACAACTCATCAGCACATTTAACTAGCATTTCATCAAGGGGGCATGTGAATACAATGCTTTTTCTTGGGAATTTTAATAGTTGCATTGTACACACCTTGTTTAGAAAAATATCATATTTATATATAATGAAGCCACACCAAGATCCAATACAACAAAGCAACATCATGTACTTACAGAATTTACTGGTTGAAGAGTCATCTGTGCATAAATCTCATCAGTGTCCTTGTCAGCCTGTGCAAGATAAATAATCAAGCATTCATCGCAGGTAATGCATTGGGGCACCCATACATCTCAATCTGAATTATATGCACTTACATGCAAAGTAATGTTGTGAACTTGGCACAACATCTAATTTTTGACCATAAGCTATTTGAATATACCACTCCTCTCCCCCTTTTGACACAAAAAGGACAACGATAGATATAACTATCATGGAATTAGATTGAAAGGTATTTTGTCCATAATTAAAGAGAAACTTAATTAACGTTGTGTAAGGAAATCTTATGTGCTTTCTTCTATGAGTCAGATTGGTGATACTTTGAGCTATTGCTGCATGCTACAGACTGCAGTCCGGCCAAGATGTGTCCATATATAGTCCAGCATCTCCAGAAAAACTGTTAAGAGTGTATGCGCACATATATACATTGCATCTGATGGAAAATTAATTTTTTTTAATGAAACAATATCATATGTTAGTTATAACATTTGTTTCAATTTGCCAGAGAATGGGTAGAAAGAAATGATTGAATGTAGTCCAATGTGGTGCTCAATATCTGATGGAGAACCGCGATGGCAATGAGCATTCTGTACCACCAATCGATCCCATACTAGAATCACAAGCATTGGAAGATGATGGGATCCAAGTTGAGCAACAAGATGATGACCTTCCTAATATGACAGTACAACTATAATTAGATAAAACTATGACTAGATATAAGAATTGCTCAGGCATGGCAAGAATCGTCCACACCACAACTAGCCTAAGCATGCATCTCTCGTAAGTTCCCTGCAGATGCGAGGTGTCTCGCCGCTGTACCCCATCCATCGCCGGACTCGACACCTCCTACCGCATTCCACTGCAGACTCAGGGTGTCTCGCTCCACACTGCCGTCGATCGCGGACTCGGCGCCTCTGCCGCGTTCCTCGCAGATTGAGGTGTCTCGCCGCAAGACACCATCGATCACGGACTTGACGCCTCTTGCCGCCTGTGGGATAAATATGTATGGTTTAATTCCCTTCTCACTCAGATCTTATCAATTTAATTCTGAGGATTTGAGGAACTAGGGTTCTTGGAAAGTACACACTAAAATGGGGATTTTTTGGTTCTATCTAAATGGAGAAGCACTTTATATATTGAATCTGGATATCTTGGTTGCCATTCATTTAGCATTAGATCCCAAAAGAATTATTTACATGAGAGCAACATCAGAGTGTTTGTTCAGAGGCCTGTGCGTGTTTTAGTTTGCAGAAAGCATAAACATCACTGTATCACATGGCTGCTCTTCGATGAATTAGTTTACAAGGCAATTTGGTATGTTCAGGTCTGATTATATTACTGCTCAAAGCATCATATGCATGTCAGTTCAAAGAGATTGAGGGGGTAAAAGAGAAATTTTTCCTGGTACTGAAGTTATCTGTACCATCTAGGTCATGGTTGCAAACCTCGCTTTTCTTTCTCCAATGATTCTATTTAGATTTGCTCGACAATGGGGAGGTCCTTGTGTGATTTTAACTTTTGACTCATCTATGTTCTCATTCTAAGCAGCTTGTTATCACTGCTAACACTATACACTTGTAGTACAGCTTGACAATGTCTTCATCTTCTTCGATGCAGAGCTGTGATCACAGTTTTGGACACCTGCGTCTGCGTCTGCGTTGCTGTGCCCAGGTTTTAGGACACCTACAAGCTCAAGTCCCCAGTAGGTGCTCACTAGCTTCCCTGAATCCTCTTTCACATATGTTTGCATCTTCATATGATTCTCTGCCTGCTGGATACAATGAGTTCCCATGGATATGCAATTTAATTAATCGTACCTGAAAAATGTAGGGAGAAACCTACTGGGAAATAAATTAAAAGAAGGAAAAAATGTACAAAATTTTATTGATTATAGAAGATGAAAGAGGCCCAAACGAAGAGTCAATGATTAGTCAACCATGATCCTGAACAAGTAATGAACTAAGTCGACAATAGTTCAATCAGATTCCTGATTAAACAACTAATCTACGCAACATTTAGCCATCTACATTGTACATACTCATACATTTATGAAGTCAATCGAATGTCTTGCCGTAACAGCCCGGATATTTTTCAGTTCTCTCGATGTCAGAGCACCCCAAAGACTCCAAGTACTTTGAATGTTATTGGCTTGAAGGTGTGTATACAGGAGGCTCAGCTTCTTAGGTTTCTAAATATCTTGTAGTAGCCGAATGTAGTCCAGTCCACTTGTTAGATTGAATTGAATCTTATATAACCTACGTAGCTAAAGATAAAATCATAATAGTCTAAGTGGACCTCTCAAAGGTATAAATAAGTAGACATTAGTCTTACTGGTTCAGTCTTTTTCTTTTTTTGTTATGATGCCCACATTTTATACTTCTCAATTCTTATTTATTCAAGGGTTCGTATGTACTGAGTGACTCTAGGTTTATTCAGATGCAGCTTCAAGAGATCTTTATTCGGCCTTTGTATCAATTTGCATGAAAATGGGTAGAAAGAAACGGTTGAATGTAGTCCAATGTGGTGCTCAATATGCTGATGGAGGAGTTAGTAAGGCCAATCAAGCGCTGCAAGACAATTGGCGATGCTCATGTGGAAGGAAAATCGATTGCTTGGCCTTCCTTTTGTGTATGTTATTTGTTTCTTGCTTCAATTGTAATGAAGTGCATATATTATATTTTTGTAATTACAATCATAAAGGTTTATACATTCTTTTGTGCAGGTTGAAAAAATCAATGGCTGAAATTCAAACATTTGGTTGCTTACCACATGAAGGGATCTAGAAGCAAAGAATTTCATGAAGATTAGGCAATACTAGATATATTTTATATTCTTTTTATTTAGAACAATGTATTTCAGATTCATAGACTAAAGACTTGTCTTCTCTGGAAATCAAATCGTTATGTATTCTATCGAATGGTGTGATGTACTTGATATTTTATTTGTTTGATGCAATGCAATATGTTATATATGATTGTTGCATTTATGGTCATTTGTGTTTTGTATTGATGTACAGTGTGTTATATATTCTTATCAAAAGATATTCTATTAATCAATTTTAATTTGTACATCACAAAAAAAAAGAAAATAATAAAGATATTTAAATTTATTTTAGGGGCTCAACATTGTGTTGTTGTTGTTCAAAAAGTGTGTTACTAAGTTCAATTATTGTATTTAAAAATGTGTTACTAGGGTCTATGGAAACACATGCTACTATGTTGCTTTAGCAAAAATATGGTGTTACTAGGGTCTATGGCAACACGAGCTACTATGTTGCTCTTGCTAAAAAAGGTGTTACTGCAGTCTATAGCAACACATTTGATGCATGTTGCTGTAGCATGGTTGCAACATCTTTTTTTATATACAAGAACATTTGTTACATGTTACAATAGACCCTTTTATAGCAACGTAGGTTATAGTAACACTAAACAAAAATGTTGCAATAGGACTCAGTAACACTTTTTTTGAACTACAGTAGCATATATGCGTGTTACTATAGGCCTATCCTGACGTAGTGATTCTTCCCTTTTCGCCTATACATACCATCCCGCACTTTAGTTATTTAATCATGCTACTATTTCGCTCTACATGAAGCCACCTTTTTGTCCTAACCAGCAAATCTGACTTAACGGCACTTTTTTTTTTGATAAGAAAGTCATCTTGGTCGGCAAATAATTTCTTCCTTTTTGTATGGCACGATACCAGCCAGTCATTTTCCATGTCTTCGCTAATTCCAAGGATAACTGACCCGATTAATAAACTAAATCTCGCAACTGGAGAAAGCGAAAAGCAGCGGCATGCCTTGCACCGATAGATGATGCAAGCACCGATTAATCGGCCACGAATTTGACCGTGAGGCGTCCACTACTACCTGGAATATTAATTCCCTACGAGAGTATACAGGCCAAAACTAGCTGAATTCTCGGTGCAACTAAGCTGATAGCTACTCGCTCCGCTTACAAATAGTTATCATTTTGAATATTGACATGGTCTCTAAAACACAATTTAGATTATTAACTTTTATTATTTTATTATTATCTATTTATAAAATCTAATAAAATTATAATATTAAGAAAACATGTTTTGAGTCAAATCTACACATATGATTTTCATTTATCAAATTTAAATATTTAAAAATATTGACAATTAAAGTTTAAAATTTTGATTGCACCTATGTCCAAAATGATAACTATTTGTGACCGGAGAGAGTATTACAATATCTCTAAAATAGTGATGTATTAGGGCCTGTTTGGTAGAGCTCTAGATTCCAGTTTCATCTGAGATCTGAAACTTATAGGCTAAAATAAAGTGAATTAAGTTTATATTTTTAATCTAAAATGTAAACAAGATGATCCATCTAAACACTCTTAATATACTCATAGCTCCAACTTCATGAATCTGATAAAGCTAAAATTTTCAGCTTCACCGGATTCTCAGAATCTGGAGAAGCCGAATCCTTACCAAACATGCCCTTAGTCATCCAGCTCGAATACTTATATATGACTGAAAATACAAATATATTTGTCATCATACTTTAATAGCTCTCATATATATAAGATTAATCAGGATGGTTATAACGTAGACTCACCACAATCCATGGTGTAGATATTTTTTCCTCAAATTAATGTGGTAATTTCTAACCCTTGGAAGCGAATGTGATGACTTCTTCTACTAAAAATATTAAGCTAGGATTCGTATACAAATATAACTACTAATTTTTATTTATTTTTTTATTTTGAATTCAGCTTTACTTTGAAGTTCATGTGGAAATCAAATCGATTTGGAATTTGTATAAAATCAGATTGCTAATTATCCTTCGATTTTGATTCCAAATTTGCATATTGTTATATTGCACATGACATGGTGGCTTCTTTTTTCTTTGTTTTAATAATGAAATAGACAATACAACAAATCGATATTTGAAAATCATAGTATCTATGGTGCTATCAAAAGCACCAATAGAAATTTAATTTCTATAACATATGATTATATAACCTTTATTTGACGTATCTCTTATGGCTACACCCTTTATAGCGCTAAGGATTGCCGGGAGGAGAGGTGAGTCAGGTGTCCTCAAGCCGTTTTTGCGAAAAAGCCCCTCTATTTCTTTGAATTACGGATAGGTCCTTCCGGATTACAAATAGGTCCTTCGCGATTTTTTGTGAGATGAAGATTTTTTTTTCATCGCGTTTTGGTCCCTGGCGCGGTATTTTACGAAAAAACCTCCCGTTAAGTTCAAATTGCGAACAAGCCCTTTTCTAATTTTTCAGGATAGCGAACAGGTCTAAAAAAATAACAAACAAGCCCCTACTTCTTACGTCTAGGTCCTTTCTCCGTTTTTCCTGAAAAAAATGTTTTCGTCACAAAAAAAACACAGATTCGTCGAAGGTTTATAGCGGTTCATGGATTCGCCCACGGGTCCAAGCAGCCTTTTAAAAAAGGAAATACATAAAAAAAACGGCCGCACTTTTCTTTTCAAAAAACAAAAAAACACAGATTCAACCGCAATTTTCTAAATAAAACACGCATCGACAAAAAAAACATGGATTCGTCGAAGGTTTATAACAACTTGTGGATTTGCCAACGGGTCATAACCATGGATTTTTTTTAAAAAAAATAGATTCGTCCAAAGATTTATAGGGACCCATAGATTCACCAGCGGATCCTAACGACTCATTTTTTTTAACAAACACAAAAAACAAAAAAAAAGCAAAAAACACAGATTCAACCGCAATTTTCTAAATAAATCACGCAACGACAAAAAAAACACGGATTCGTTGAAGGTTTATAACAACTTATGGATTTGCCAACGGGTCATAACCGCGGATTTTTTTTAAAAAAACGTAGATTCATCCAAAGATTTATAACGACCCATAGATTCGCCGGCGGGTCCTAACGACCCATTTTTTTAACAAACACAAAAAACAAAAAAACGATCAAATATCCCGAAATGCATAAAAAAACAACCACGGTTTTCTAAAAAAGCACAGATTCGTCCAAGATTTATAGTAACCCGTAGATTAAACGCGGATTCATCGAAAGTTTGTAATATCCCATGGATTCGCTAGCGGGTCCTATTGACACATTTTATTTAAAAATTATGGAAATCGAAAATTCAACAAATTTTATCAGACGACGGGTTGTAACCGCGGTTTTTTAAAAAAAAACGTAGATTCGTTGAAGGTTTATAGCTAACGACCTATTTTTTTAAACAAATATGAAAACCGAAAATACAACCCCCATGGATTTGCCAACGGGTCCTACCGACTCTACAGAATAACGCAGCGTAACGTGCTATTATTGCTAGTATCTTTGGTCTACAGCGGCAGAGCTAGGCTATGTGTGATACGGGCGCCAACCTCCTGGACTGGATGACAAAGACAGAGCACACTCTGAACAGAGGGTAGACATTTTCGATATTCTATATATTGGGGCTGGACTATGTTTTACGGATGCAAATAAGGAATGTATTATAAGAATTATTGTATTGACTACTATGAAGTATTTTGTTTTTATAAAAACTGGAGGTACAGCTATACCCATTGCTCTTAGCCTCTTACACATCTCCATATCTGGCTATATCGCAAGACACATTAGCCAATCTATCTATATCAACTCTATTACAGGCGGAAGATTTCCACCCCAACCAGCAAGCCACCTGTCATTTGGCGATTTTGCGAAAAAGCCCCTCCGCTTCTTCAAAATTACGGATAGGTCCTTCGCGATTTTTTGTGAGACGAAAATATTTTCTTTTCTTCGCGTTTGGGTCCCTGGCACGGTATTTTAAAGAAAAGCCTCCCGTTAAATTCAAATCGCGAACAAGCCCTTTTCTAATTTTTCAGGATAGCGAACAGGTTCAAAAAAATAACAAACAAGTCCTCGCTTCTACGTTCGAGTCCTTTCTCCGTTTTCCCGAAAAAATGTTTTCGCCACAAAAACCGAAAAAAACTCTATTACAAAGCGGAAGATTTCCACCCCAACCAAAGAAGCCACCTATCATTTGGCGATTTTTGCGAAAAAAGCCCTCCGCTTCTTCAAAATTACGGATAGGTCCTTCGCGATTTTTGTGAGATCGAAAATATTTTCTTTTCTTCGCGTTTGGGTCCTGCACAGATTTTAAAGAAAAGCCTCCCGTTAAATTCAAATCGCGAACAAGCCCTTTTCTAATTTTTTCGGGATAGCTAATGTGTTCAAAAATAACAAACAAGTCCTCGCTTACGTTCGTGTCCTTTCTCCGTTTTTCCTTAAAAATGTTTTCGCCACAAAAAACCGGAAAAAATGTTTTCGACACCCAAAAAAAGGGAAAAAATGTTTTCGTCACAAAAAAAACGCAGATTCATCGAAGGTTTATAGCAACTTATGGATTTGCTAACGGATCATAACCGTGGGTTTTTTTTAAAAAAAATGTAGATTCGTCCGAAGATTTATAGCGACACGTGGATTCGCCGGCGGGTCCTAACGACCCATTTTTTTTTACAAACGCAAAAAAAAAACCCGAAAAAAATGTTTTCGTCACAAAAAAAACACAGATTCGTCGAAAGTTTATAGCAACTTATGGATTTGCCAACGGGTCATAACCGCGGGTTTTTTTTTAAAAAAATATGTATTCGTCCGAAGATTTATAGCGACCCATAGATTCGCCGGCGCGTCCTAACGACCTATTTTTTTAACAAACGCAACAAAAAAACCCGGAAAAAATGTCGCAACAAAAAAAACCGGAAAAAAATGTTTTCATCACCCAAAAAACCCGGAAAAAATATTTTCGTCACAAAAAAAATGCAGATTCATCGAATGTTTATAGCAACTTATGGATTTGCCAACGGGTCATAACCGCAGGTTTTTTTAAAAAAAATGTAGATTCGTCCGAAGATTTATAGTGACCCATAGATTCACCGGCGCGTCCTAACGACCCATTTTTTTTAACAAACGCAACAAAAAAACTCGGAAAAAAATTTTTCGTCACCCAAAAAACCCGGAAAAAAAATTATCGTCACAAAAAAAACACAGATTCATCGAAGATTTTTTGCCCTTTTTCCTCTAGGCTATTTTTCACCGGTTGATGGTTTTGCGAACATGTATTATTACTCGCTGAACGCATAGAGTATTAGGCTCGACAAAACAAGGTTGTCATCTCTAATAATTTTTGCTCTTTTTCCTCTAGACTATTTTTGACCTAATGGGTGGTTTTGCGAAAATAAAAATATTTTTTCCCGAGCGCATGCTATCGAATTCAACCGGCAAGAGCGTAGCGCGCTTATCTACCTAGTTACATACTTATAGCGGAGAGAATTCTGGCGTCCTCAGCCACGCCACGTCAGCGGTTTCGCGAAAAGGCCATCCAAAAAATTTAAAATCGCATTTAAGTCCTCTGATTGGTTTTTAACAGAAAGGACTCCGAAAAAACAAACTTACCAATAGATCCCTTCGCGGTTTATGTGTTCAGGTCCTCTCGGTGGTTTTTAGCAGAACGGACTCTAGAGAAATTGAAAATACGTTTAGGTACCTCTACAGTTTACGTTCAGCTCCTCTCGGCGGATTTTTGTAGAATGGACCCAAAAAAATGCATTCGCGGTTTTCTCAAAAAAAAAACACAGATTCACCGATTGATCCTATCGACCCTTTTTTTTAAACACGAAAAACCAAAATTATGCAAAAAAAACTAAATGATGTTTAAATCCCTCTGCTATTTTCTCTAAAAAAATTCATAAATTCGTCGATGACTCCTAGTAGCCTATTTTTTTTATAAAAAACAGAACACTGAAGTTATGTGTTTTTTTTCAGAAATATCTGTCGGACCAGATTTCGCACGACTCAACGTCACGAGCCATGAAAGCCCCTCAAAAATACGTAATTACATTTAGATCCTTTCATCAGTTGAGGTAATTTTGTTGCTGATTTAATTGAGCTATCAAATAATGTTAGAATTTTTTTAATTTTTTTATAAGGGTTCTTAGAGCATGCCTAAGCTACCATAAAAAATTCGGATCACAATCAAACTTGTATAATTTTTAAAAATTCTGACAATGCTACTAATGCATTCAGAGCAAATTTGCTGATTTAATTGAGATAATAAATCATGTTGGAAATTTTTGAAACTTTTTTATAAATCATGTTGGAAATTTTTGAAACTTTTTTATAAGTGTCCTGAGAGAATGAATAAGCTACCATAAAAAAATTAAACCATGATTAAACTTGTGTGATTTTTAGAAATTCTGAATGCATTTAAATTTTGCTTTTTTGGTTTTCTAGAGCCATCAAATGAATTTGATTTTTAAAACTTTTTGAGAAGGGTTCTAAGAGCATGAACAAGCTACCATAAAAATTTTATATTATGATCAAACTTGTGCAATTTTTTTAAAAAATCTGACAATGCTTCTAATGCATTTAAAAGAAATTAACTGATTTAGTTGACCTGTTAAAGCATGTTGCAAATTTCAAACTTTTTGAGGAGGACCCTGAGAGCATGCCTAAGCTACCATAAAAATTTCAAAGTATGATCAAACTTGTGCGATTTTTAAGAATTTTGACAGTGCTATTGATGCATTTAAATTTCACTGATTACCCGAAAACTCACCTTCGTGTGGCGTCGCGGCGCAAGTGGGCGGCGTGTCGCCACGCGTACACATCTAGTATATTTAATAGGAACATGGAAGGCATATCATCCTAAGTCTCGTAGAATCCATATTTGTTACATTTTGAATTTTGCATGGGAGTTGTATCTTGAATTTGTTACTCCCTCATTCGTTTTTATGAGATGTTTTTTACTCTTTTATTATATCTGAGACATGATTTTGACTGTTAATTTTTGTAATTTATCTAATTATATACTAGTAAAATTATAAAATTATGAGTTTTTTTATAAAAATCTAATGATATAGTTTTCATGTGGCCAATCTAGATAATTTCAAATATATTAGTGATGAAACTTTACAATGTTTGACGACAAAAATTTTAGAGCATCGCTTAAAAAACAACAGACTGGGTAGTTAAAATAGAAAACTGCCTCGAAATAATAAAATAACAAATGCAAGAGCGTTTGTGCCCAACAACTTTGTTTACACTTTAGACTACCTTTAGAACCTGTGAAAGAAAAAAATTCTGCAAATCATCAGAAAACGTAGAGGCACCTGACCGGTGGTTGGGAAGCACAGCCCGAAAGGCCATACACGTGTTTACTCGCCGGGTAGGTCTGTCTGGCCATAAGACTCGTATTTTTAAAACTGAACTTTCTTTTATAGGGTTTTTTTTATAACTTTCACCTGCATGTTTTCTCCACAAAAATTATCCAAATTCCTGGGCATTAGATTTACTTTGAGATCGATTACTTAACCCTGATTTAGATGTTTCTGAGACAAAAACATCCAGGTGATGTGTATACACTCTCTACATTCGGATGATATGTATACACTCTCTACATTTGGTTTGATCTAAAAGGTTACTAATATTTTGCTGTAGCAGGGACAGATCTAGAGGAGGAGATAATGGTGTCATCAAAGTCAATACAAATTCATAACACTAATATGTAACTTCTAATAAAAATCATATACTCATATACTGAAAGGATTATATATACTAAGTTAGAGGGACGTCGATGTCACTTAACCTTTAACTCATGCACTAGATCCGCCCTGTAGGATGCGTGCGATTGCACTCGAGCTCTGTGGACCATAGATAGCGAGAGCCTCACGAGACTACCACATTCGTATTGGAAATTAAGCTCAGTACTCCCATTGTCTGGTTGCGCATCGCTATCGATCTACCTACCGTCCATTTCACCACTACACATTGCCATCTGCTTGTGAGTTGTGACATGCTTGGGAGATCGATGTACCATGCCGCTTTGTACTAGCAAAGTAGCAAGCTAGCTAGTTATGCTGAATTTTTTAAAAAATACATGAAAAATTAAAAACTACAAGAATAGTAAGCCAAAAAGAACAGAAGTAGGCCTCTGTCGCCATTCTGAATAGCGACAGAGTTTCGTTGGCAATCAAAATGGCGATTGCATTTTTGTCGTCATTCCAATTCGCGACAGCAAGCCAGTCACCACTTCAATTAGTCATAAATGCGTCAGCTTACAACCATGTCATCAATCGCGAATTGGACTGGTGGCTATAATTTCTGTCGCGAATTGACAGTTCATGCTCTCAGTTGCTATTTCGACTGGTGACAAAAATTGGGCTATAAAGAGGGGCTATAAGATCGGGATGAGAGAGTTGTGCTTCGGGATATTGTGTAGGGACAAAGATGGTTGTGGGACGAACCATGGTAGAATTCTACAGGAGTGCACTATTGGGAGACAAAGTTTTTTCTGAACATGCAACAAGCCCCTTCTGTTACACAGGCCTTATACACACATAATGGCTGCATGTTCCACTATTTGTATGGATCCAAGCATATTCGTGGATCAATGTTTTATGAAGGAGGAGGTGACTGCAACTTGGAGCGGAGAAATATATGGTATTGGTGTGGTTGGTTTGTTCATGGACCATCGTATATGGGAGCATACAAGGTGGGTTTCAAACATCAACAGGCTTAAGGGAGTCGAACAATGCCAAACAAAACGTATCCATAATGATATGCACGCCACATAATGTGGAAGCCGAGTGAAAACATGTTCCATTTATAAGGAGACGGAGCATACTTTCAAGTATTGTCCAACATTGAACCAAAATTGAAGTGTTGTGTAAACTCTAATATATGTCAGTTGTAATGTAATTTATTGGTTTTTTTTACCCTTTGGATATTGTGGATGTATTTGAAAAGATTGGATATTCTATAATAATAATAGTTAGGTTGGATATTTGATTATATGAATGTGTAAATGTATTTTTTTGTGCTAAAATGGTGTGTGCATGTCATGTTTACATTCCAAGTTGTTTTGCTAACTGTTTGTTTACTTGTATGATGTTTATATTTCTATGGTATTTGCTAACCTGTTTGTTATTTTCATGGCAGGTATGGCGGACGACAATGCAACTCCTGTGTGGGAGTATGGGCTGATCAAACCTACCATATATGAATTGCACGTAGTCATTTGGCCACACAAGCCCTGATAGAGGGCCAAGATACCTACTAAGCTTTTGTCCCTACGCTTGCGCACCCTCATGAGTGCATGGAGGATCGACGCACAGTGGATACCAAGGTTTGTGTAGTCATTTTAGTGTTGCCATTGGATTGTACTGTGAATGCATATGAACTTACTATATTCTTTTTCATGCAGGTTGCGGGCTGCCGGATTGCTACCATTCACTAGGATGGTGGAGGTCATATGCGTAGACGACGCTGATAGGTGCAGTGCCTCCCAGAGGTTTCCTTACGATAGGAGCCTACTCATGTCTCTTCTCGACTGCTGGAGGACGTAAGTTACCTGATGGGCCTTTCGTGCATCAGGTAGGCGGTTGTCCCCGACAATGTCGGCCCACACAGGCTGAGATCCTCATGAGGTTCAAGGGCGTGCTACCCATCGAGGTCAGTTATGAGACGTTCATCGGAGGCCACAGCTCGACTCAGAAGTGGCTAACACTGTTCTACGTAAGTTGTGTTTTATTACCATTTTATTCATTCCTATGATGCTACAAAATTCGGACTTAGTAACACGTTGTTTTTATAGCCCGAGAGGATGGTAATTGGTGCTGCAAACTAAATCATGTGTGCCACTTGGAGGCATTCCTACTGTGGTTCTTTGGCTGGGTCCTATTCTGCTCTTCCCATAGAGATAGAGTTGATAGGCACATGATCCATTACACCAGGACGATAGCGGATGCGGCGTTGGATGACAACCCGCAGCTGGCATGGGGCTCGGTTGTACTGTGTGCTAGCTATAGGGCCCTGTGCGATGGTTGTTGGTGCATCGCCGATAACTTGATCCTCACCAGGTGCCCACTCCTCCTCCAGCTGTGGTCCTTTGAGCGCTTCCATGTTGGACATCCACACATTGAGTTGAGCCTGTGGGGGACAACGTGGGCCGTTCGATGATGGGGACACTATGGTGTCACTGACGGGTTAGTATCTCGCCTTTGTTGTAGGTTACATTACAGTTTAGCCTGTGTTTACTTTCATAATGTCTACTACTACTTGTGTAGCCCTCATTCACGCTAGTTATGTCGCATGCATCGTACTTCGAGTACGTCATGATGCTCGACCAACTGACAGACGATCGTGTGATCTAGAGGCCGTAACTACAGAGTTCATAGCCATGTGAACTCCCTCTGGTCTCTCACTGCAGTGCACCTACGATGCTGCCTTTTGGCTCACTGTCGTCACCTGTTGTTCGACGTGTTCGTGGAGACATACGTTGTTCACCAGGTGATGTGCTAGTTTGGACTTCGCCAAGTTTCTCGATCCCTACAGGCGTCATCGTACCACCACATGTCCACTCATGAGTTTTCTATTCTGCCTTGTTTCGATTGGTTATATGTTTTTTTAATAAACTAATGATGTGCACATGTTACTTATTTTTGTAGGCAAATAAGGAATTGTCTTTCAGGGTGTGCAGGTTGGACACAATGCATGCAGACTCACGTTTAGTAGTGGTCCCATGCATTGGAGGACGTACACCAGGAGGCCTCCCCTTATGACCATGGCACGTACGATGACTACATTTGGTGGTACGCTACACGAACACGCTTCAGAGTTGTTTGTGTTGTGGAGGACTCTCTTAGGCATGTGGCTACCACGATGGACACGTACTCGACGTAGTCGGACTCAGCCTTCCATCACTTAGTGAGTCAATTGATGTGATTAAAATATGTACCTACACATAATTTCTTCTCATGAAACATGAAACATATTTATATTTGCATGCAAAGCGACCTTGCTAGGGAGGTGCATGCCAAGGCGGTCACACTTAGGTCCGCACTCAGCTTCGATCATAAGTTGAAGGCCACGTTGGATGAGGCACGAGGGATGATGGATTGGGTGATCACGAAGTCTCGATACATCATCGCGCTGATGTTGTGCAGGACACCTAGAGAGGAGGACGTCGTTCCACGTATTGGCCGCTCATCCTCGGTATGTGAGCGACATACCCAGCACATGCCAGCTTGCGCACTATGTGCTGCACCTCCTCCTGATGTGGTGAGGGGCTCCAATTGGTAGCTAGACATGTCGTACAGCCAAATGTTCTAAGTTAAACCTTTGGTGCTTATTTGTACTTAACAAATTCTTCATAATTCACAAATGTAGTTCTAATGCTGTCAAGTTTTTCATATGCAGCCGACTTTCCAGACGCTAGTGATGACGACGTCCTCCAATAAGGCCATGCCACCTCGGATGCCGGTGATGATGACGTTGACTACCACAATTACTTTATTGACCCTCAGAAGCCCACAAGGGTTGTGCTCAGTCTATCATAGCTATCCGGTGCACTTGGAAGCAGCCAGTCAGCCAGCTAGCTAGCTAGTTAGCCAAGCTAGCATACACTATGCTGCCTGTGGAATATACGGGCCCAGGTATCTGGATGAGGGGCCACGTGGATCATCTCAGGGAGATGGGCTAGGCCAGATATGCAGAAAAGGAGGATCTTCCAGAAGGTCTCAGCCGTGCGCAATAAGGGTAGGACCGGGAGAGGGCACCGATAAGGTTAGGTGGGCAGCGCCTGCGCTCCTGCAAGAACGGCTCTGCTCCTGCATGCTACTGTACATGGTTGGCCAGCTGCTGGACAGTCCCTCCTCTGCGCCCAACTACCCCTGCGGCTCCTGCTATGCCCAACGGCTCCCACGACTGTACGTAGGCAGCCCTCCTCTGCTGTATAAAGAGGAGGAGGAGCTTCGAGAGCAAAGGAGGACGAGCAAAAGAGAGAAAACATCTGTAAGAGAGATCTTGTAAGCAAGAACACTCATCTATGCTCCAGAAACACCGAATGCAGGACTAGGGTATTATCTCCATAGGAGAGCCCGAACCTGGGTAAAATCGCCTCGTGTCTTGCATTACCATCAGACTCGGATCTTCCACCTTGCCCCGTTCATTTTTCTTTATTGCCGATCATAAACATCGACACTGCCTCTAGCTGCACGTCTCATTAGGAGCACTAGAGGATAGGCCTCGAACTAACTGATGTATCCGTCGGGACATGTTCAACACCGTGGGAGGACTAGGGCCGTACGAAGGGTCGCACCGTGCAAGAACCACGGATAGTTTTTTTTCATAACTTGTGTACTATACAAATATATACATTTTGTTAGTTCATAACTTTTGTTGTTTCATAACTTTCATAACTTACTCTTCGCACACATTTTGCCGTATCGAATTGTTCCTCGCTTAACAATATGTTACTTCCTATTTCCCAATTATCTACATATGCACGCTCACGAGTAACGAATGTTTACCGATAACGATAACAATGGATGTGACAATACAGTCCCAACTAGTTTACCACATCAAACATGCTATGGTAGGACGAATTGACTACAAAGTCAAGATCTATGTCGGGCCTATTGGACAACACGAACCTAGTTGCTTTGTCAGGCCATTTTGATAACACGCATCCGTCAGATTTTTAGGCTGGTTGTACAACAAACTGCCTATTACTTTCTCACTCCAATTTGACAACACGCTGCCCCCGCTTCCTTAGAGCGAAGTGACAACACATTGCCAATTTTTTGTCAGCCCAATTTGACAACACTTTGCCCACCACTTTCTTAGACCGAAGCAACAATAAGCTATAGCTAGCTTTGCTAGACCAATGTGAGGATACACTACCCCCACTCTATTAGCCCTGCATTGACTACACACTGTCTATAAAATCACCGGCCACCTAGGCAGCACTACTTCAGTAGCCCAACCTCCACTTCATTGCAACGATAGACCTAGGAGGCACCTCAAGCCGTGGGAGCGGTAGACGCAGAAGATGGGGTCAGATCGCACCTCGAGGCCCTTAAGTCGAGGTCTACCAATTCTATAGTCCCCAAGATCCTGATCCTCTAGCCTAGATCTTCCCATTCGAATAAGGGACTACTACAACACCAAAAATCCAATCCACGATGGCCTCCCACTCCACCCCCCTGAAGTGGCGACATGCAAGCATGACCTTGACATCACTGTAAAGGTTTGTGATGAGTCTAATGCCAGCCTAGGACGTCGTTTCTACTGATGCCCTCTATTTATGGTAACCGCTACAACTCTTATATACCATTCGGCACACGTCTCGCTATATGACACATACTCTTGCTTGCGATAGTGGATTGCAAATTCACTGATTGAGTCGACCCACCGTATCCAATAGATGCCCAATGTTATATCCATACATTGCTATATCGCCTTGACGAAATGTGTGAGGACCTCACCGAGCTCAAGAATGACAACAAACAGCTCCATAGGGAGAACTTGGAGCTCCAGACCCAAAACGACAACTTATGCCATCAAAGGCTCAGGGAGAGGAACAATAAGGTCATCCACGTCGATAGTGACTACCACAATTACTGCTGTTGAGCTGCATTTGTGATTGTCACAACCATGACCAGCAGTCCCGTCCACGCTATTATGACAATCAACACTCCATGGGGGTACCGTATGGTTACCCATTCGAGCCTTGTCCTTCACCCATAAAGCATAGTCCATCCTGCCCTTCTACAATTCCAAAAGGTGCACTTGTATTGTACTTTTGTCCATATTCCTAGTTGCACTGTGCCACCATTTGTACCATCCAAATTACCAACGCGAACATGGGCACCAAATCAAACTGTTTGAACAAAACTGTATGTGCCATGTAATCTGTAACATCCCAAAATTTGAGTTTTGGAATGTTTAAATTTGAAAAGAAACCATCTGCATTTTTCCTGAATTAATCAAAGCTCAATCTGAATTTTCTAATAATAAAAATATTTAATTTGATTAATCTATGCATCAAATAAAATATTTCTAGTTTTAGTTGGGTTCCTTATGCTTTAAGGAATTTTTTTTGTATTTTTGGAGAATTTTTTTTGAATTTATTTGCTATTTATTTAAATTTGTTTTGGAGTTATTTGAATTTTTGGAGTTTTATTGATTCAAAAAATGTTTTTATTTTGAAAATCTTCTCAGGCCGAATACGCCTCGGCCCAGTCCCTATTCATCCTGGCCCACTCCCTCGCGTAGCCCAGTCAGCTTGCCAGCCATTTCGCCTCAGCCCGCTAACCCAGCCGCGCCACCGCCATCCGATCTGCGACGCGTGTGCAGTCCGGATGCAGCCACGTCGCCCCACGTCGCTGCCGCTGAAACCCTTAACCCTAATCGTGTCGGTGTCGAAACCGCGTTCGCCGCCGTTCGGTTTCTGGTCCCTACACGCCTCCCCAGGGCTATTTAAAGCCCTGAGGACCCCTGTCCGAGGTTCGCCATTCCTCCCCACGCCCGCCGCCTCTTCCGTCATCGCTCGAGACGCTGCCGTCACCGAGATCTCTCTCGCCGAAGTTCCGCCGCCACCCGAAGCTTTTTGCCGCCTTGTTCTCCGCCTCTGGTTGGTCCCCACCACTGCCATTTGCACGTCTGGACTTGTCGTGTTGCCCTCTTCCAGATCCGCACCGAGCTGAACCTGATCTGGCCATTCTCTGCCATTTTCCATGCCGTCTTCTCCACTTTCGGTGAACTGCGCCACTTCCCTCGCTGTTGACGCACATAGGACAAGTTCCAAGATATATAATTTTACTTCTAATACCTTCTTCCTTAGTTAAGAGCTTCCAAATCTCTAGTTAGGAGACATACATGTAAAATATCAACAATGATATCGAATTATCTAATTAATATAGTAGCCTACAAATCTTATGACTTCAATGAAACAAAATAAGGGTGCAAGCATTAACAAAGTTGATGAATTGAATGATCTTAAATAAATGTCTATTTGTTCACCAACAAAGTACATATCAATGATGTCTCCAAATCTCTAATTAAGTCAGGTCCTAATCCCATACTAAGAAATGTGGTTCGGACAAGTTCCTAAGCTGTTGTATAATTCTAGAGAAAATTTTGGTAGCATCTCCCCGCTGTTCTCGAAGTACATGTCTCAACAACAACTGAAGAGGGGTGTGTATCCAGAGAACACTAGGGAGATCCTACTGAAACTTTCTCTAGAGTTTACAACAACTTAAGAACTTGCCTAAACCAAATTTCCTCGAACCATCCAAAAAACATGGATAATTTGAGAGTATTTGCTTATAAATATGCCAACATGTTTATGAATAAGCATCCTCGAACGGGAGATATAGGTTAATAACCTAAACTCTAACATTCATTATATTATAGCAACAATAATTTCGAATTAACATGAGAGTATTACAAAGATAATTAAATGTATGTGTGCTTGTAAAATAAAGGGAGTGAAATCTGATAGGTATTACAAAGATTATTAAATGGATGTGTGCTTATCAAATAAATGGAGTGAAATCTGATAGGATACACACAGTTCTAGTGCAACCTAAACTCTATTTGTGATATATTGAAATTATCTAGTGCAAAATTGAAGGCGTTTGAAGGAATACTTATATTTTGAAGAAAACCACAAATGAGAGTAAATTGAGAGAAAATCTCCTCAAGCTAGGGCTTCAACTTTACCCTCTTAAAACCCAACCTCAAGGATTACAAAATTTCTCACTCTTCCAACCAGAATATGTGGTGTTTTTTCAAGTGGCGGTGGTTTTTTAGCCTTTGGAACAACAACAAAGGACAGTTCAGTCCGAGAGTATAAATAACCTAGCGAGGTGCATTATAATTGGTTCTCATATAAGAACCAATTGTGTGGTTCTTACATAAGAACTGATTGTGATGTACGCATGCACATCACAATCAGTCACATCACAATCAGTTCTAATGCTAGAACTGATTGTGATGTGCCCAGTTCTACATTACAATCGGTTCTAACCTAAGAACCGATTGTGATTATTGTTAACACCCTCTCCTAAGTCATCTATCACAATCGATTTTTTCCTAAAAACTTAACAATTGATCCAGATGAAGCGATAGTGTTGTACCATTTTGTAGTAGTGAATGATATGTAGTGATAATCATATGAATATCAATCTCATAGCCAATGAAGCATCAAATTAATACCATCTAGTTCAAGGCCAAGATTACTACTGAAATTGTCTAATTCAACAGATTACTACTGAAATTGTCTAATTCAACTTCTAAAGACTCTAATTACATCATTGAGCATTCAAAAAGTAAAAAACATTGAGAATGATTTAAAGAGCAAATTAAGAGCAGCTATTCTATGTATCATGCTGCAATTAGATAAGTGGATGATTCTATGTATCATGCTGCAATTAAATATAATGTTGATTATTTAATTTATGCTCAATAAAAGTGGTGCAAAGTATACAATATGTTATCCAGATTTTAGGACCATGAGACCATAATACCAAACTCATAGCTCAGACATTATGTTTGTAATGGAATAATAAAAGTTTGCTAGAATGATTGTGAGACACATATTTTAATTATTCTACTAATTTGGTTATCTCATTTAAATATTCAATCTATACATATATGCAGTCAAGCCTTCTATATAATTATGGGCATTGCGTTTCCCCATTTCCCAATAAGCACATTTTATCTGATGAACTGATGCAATTATAAGCACCTTCATCTACCCTATAAGCCAAAATTTTGCACATTCATCTACCCTACAAGCACATTCATCTACACACTTTGCACAAACTACATTGCTAAACCAACAATGAATATATGTTATCACAAATTATCTCTGCACACCCTATTCTCAAATGCTAGATACTGGCCCATATATCAAATTCCTTATCAACTCCTATGTGAAATTAACTAATAGCCACAAATAGGTGAGGGGGAGGAGGCACAAACCGGTGAGAGGAGGAGACCAAGGGGGAGAGCGGCAAGGGGAGGCCTGAGGGGAGGGTGGCGGAGGATGTCACGGCGGTCGAGGGGGATGTCACCGGTGGATGTCATGATCGCTAAGAGGGAGGGCCACTGAGGAGGCTGTCGTCGAGCGATGTCGCGGGCTAGGGTTAGGATGAGTTCTGCGTTGGGTATTCTAGATGGGTTTGGCTTGATCAGTTTCATCGGTTTTATAGGGAGTTGATCATAGATGGTTCTATTAAATAACCATCTATTATGTTAATTTATCATAGATAGTTCTTTGATAGAACCGTCTGTAATACATACATATCACAAAAGGTTCTATAATAGAATCGTATGTGATGTCAATGTATCATAGACGGTTCTATTATAGAATTGTGTGTGATATCCCTCCTACATGCATGCCTTGTTTGTGCCCCTGTAAGGATCATTAATTTGACATTCATTTTGAAAGGACCATTAATTTGATATTCCTCATGCTCTTCTTCATTGAGGAAGACTTTACGATGGGGATAAGATATGTACATGTGTTACCTTTACCTAATCTATCAAATATGTGACTACTTATTTTAGGTGTAAGTATATAGGACTAATTTCAGGCTTCAAATTGTAGTTCCATGTAGAACAATTTACACTCATAATTTGGCAATGAACTTTAGCTGCATACCATGTAAAAAATGGGTTATGTGAAAAATTTACACTCAAAATTTGGCCATCAATTTACACTTAGAATTTGGCAATGAACTTCAAATTGTAGTTCCATGCATCTGATTTTATGCTTCATAAAAACTCCACTTACCTATTCTTTTATATAAAAATTAGCCCTTCACGATGATCGAAGCATATATGCTAGCTTACTTATGTTGTTCTTTGTAACATCCCAAATTTTTGCTTTTTCTAGATTTATTGTGCTTTATCCTTTTATTTAAAATTTCTGAGATCTTATTTAATTCTTTTTGGATTTATTAGAATAGGCCATTTGTTATCTTTTATTTATTTTGTGCAAATTATTGTTGATCTTTCACTGGAAATATTTTATTTGGGTTTTAAATGTCTTAAAGTATTTTATGGAATTTTTTTGGATTTTTTAGATTTTCTTGCTATTTATTTTGGCTTATTCTATTTTTGTGAATTTTTTCAGAAATGAATTAAAATCTGCGGAATAGTGTGTGGGCCGAAACCCAGCTGGTCTGGCCCATTTCCCCCGCGCCCACCGGCTCGTTCAGCCCACCTGCCAAAACCCTAGGATTGCAGCCGTTGGATCTTGATCCAATGATTGTCGTTGTCTTGGCATCCTTGCATCACCGCTTATGCCGTTGAGTCTTCGTTCGGCTCGGTGAACTTTGCCCGCTATGCCATCGGATCTTCAGTCAACGCCCAGGATCGAGCCACGTCGCCGCATCTACAGTAAACAACTCCTTTAATCCCCACCGTTATATCTTGATCGTAGGGTTCTAGTTGTGCCACGTTGCATCGTCGCTGTCAGCCGTCAGATCTGAATTGGTCATTCTGATCATGCAACGTGTGCGCGCCACCGCTTCACCTGCCATCGCCATCCGATCTGGATCCAACGGCCGAAGCACAGTCATGCGTCGAGCTTGCAGTAAATCAGAGCCAAGCCGCATCGTTTAATCTTGGGAGTTCGTTTTGAATCGAACGGATGAGATTGCGCCAAGTTTACGCTAGTCGCGTAGCGCCGCGTGTCGCGTCGTGATTGGGCCGTGAGCCACCGTTGACGCTATGGCTTGCATCAGCTGGTGCACGTGCACAGTGCCGCTGGTCCACAGTAGATAGAGGCCATGCCGTGGACCGAGTCCGTGGACCGTGACACGTGTTGCCCTTTGATTGGGCACGTGTCAGGTGACGTCAGCGATGACGTTATAATTAATTTTCAGTAGAAAAATATTTTGATCGAAATTTATTTCGATGCTGACATCAGCATGACATCATAAATGTGAATTTCCCATATAAAAATAATTCGGATAATTTGGAACTTATGATTTTAGTGATTTCCCATTTATTTTAAACTTTGAATGGCTATATCTTTTGCATCCGAACTCCAATTGAGGTGATTTCAGTCTCCAAAAATTTGTAAAAATCATGCTCTATTTAATGGTGAGTTTTATTTAATTTTTAGAGTTGATTTTGCTCTCTATTTTGGGTATTTATTGCATTCTTTCTCGTTACGCGTAGACGTCGCGTTGCCTGGTGAGTTTGTCATTGAGGAGCTAGTGCTTGATCAAGTTCCAGAGCAAGATTTAGAACTCTTTGAAGGCAAGTTGTGCTTTGTTCATGTTGAATCTATGCTTTAAACATTATATTATTTCAATGTATTGCATGATATTTCAATTATCAATTGTTTTCCATATGTTGGGAGTAGCGAATCATCCACTTGAATTGCATCCACCTTGTCATGTCGTATATCATATCTCATTTGTCATCTTAGAATGGTTTAATGTTAATTGGTAGCTATAATTGCCAATGTGGGTAGTTAGAACGTAAGTAGTATGCTTAGCCACGCAACGAGTCATCATTTTATGTGCAGATGATTAAACTTGCTTAATGATTATGGAACATATTTGTTAATTTGTATGTCAGGTGCTGTCACACAATGATGGTATTGTTGATGGCACGTGGTGCATGGTAAATCAATTGGGGTGGTAAAATAATTTAGACCGAGGCAATTGGCATGTATTTGTGGTGGGCCAATGTGGCACGTGGGCGGTCGCATTGCTTTTTTTATGTCACTTGTGGTTATGGTTGTGATAATTTTTGGTTAGTCTTGCCTTGGTCAATTAAGGACTTAACCTTGCAAGAATTTGAACTGAGTTATTCATACAACCACAAGTCTGGAATGGGATAGACCTAGCTGATTAATTTGTTGAGTCTAAACTTTGGTACTATTGTGGTGGCGTGAGACCCGAGTAGTAGTAACTAGTCCTCGCATGGGTTAGCTCACATAGCGCAAGAGGGGGGCCCTGTATGTGGTAACCAGTCCCACCAGTGTTGAAACCTTAGCGAATAGTACTGGGTTTAGATAGGCATTGGAAATGCTTTGTTATGATCACTTGCCTTTGTGGTGTATGATTGTATCTTGTGGGTAAAGTCTATAACCTCTGTAGAGTGTAAAACCTATTCGAATAGCCGTACTCACGGTATTGAGCATTGCTCGGTGATTACAGTCAAGGGTTAGATTTTATCAAAACAAATGTGGGAATGGATATGGAAATGAAAAATAAGGTTATGAATTGGTTAGTGGAAACAAATGCAAAAGTTACTAATGCTATTATCTGTTTTACTGTCTTTCAATCTATTTATGCTATTCCTTTACAAATGTTGTTTATGCAAAATAACCTTATAGCCTACCCTTTGTACTAAGCCATGCATATAGTATATAGACTTGCATTCTATGCATGACATGTTGAGTGCTTTATGTACTCACCCTTTGCAACAAAACATCATCAGTTGGAGAAGAAGCAACGCCTGCTTTTGAGGAGGAGATCCACGAGGAGATGAACAATTAGGGTGCGAATCTTGTCAGTTGCCTGTGGCAGTTGAAGGGTTATCTACGCTTTCGATTATTTTTTTGCTGCTATTTACTTTTGTTTAGTTTTAGCCCTGCGTGGTGTATTCATGTAAGGTGGATCAATGTTCATAAAGTGGTATCTGTGTAGGAGTGACTGCCAATTGAACTAGCTTCTCTAACAAGCATAAAGTGATATCTCGTCCTTAGATCAATGTTCATTGCAACTTCACTAAGCAAGCGGTATAAAAAAAGGAGGCCTGTCCACCATGATAAGTTGTTGCTGTTCAGTTGCACTCAAGAAGAGGCGAATCGCTAGCTCATCGGTTAGACAATCGGTAGCTCTGTAAAAGCATTTGTAAGCAAGAAGTAGCAAGAACCGGCAAGACCTTCTTCTCGGGACAAGGAGCTTTGGAGTTGCATCTGTGTAGGTTTCAACATTTCTTGCATCACTTTACGCCTCATGGCCTTACCTCAGTGGGCGCCCTCTTCTGGTGGTTTTTACTTGTAACACTTGTTACAAAGTGAAGTTCGCAGATAGAGGGAAAGACATCAAAACAACAATCACACAAGGAGATATAAATCACTAGTCCGAGAGGAATTCCTTACATCCATGTCCTCATCGAGCCGGTGTGGGCAAGTCAATATGAATCTGGGAGCAATGCAATGTGAAAAGTGACCCAACCAGAGTGGTAGTGGTTCTTGATGACACAAACCACATCATCTCCTTTAATTTCAGAAACCTAGATGAGAGTTTTGGTATCGAAAATGCACGACAACAAAGCGAATCCTACTAAGAGCCATACAAAATATCAAACATGCGAGAATGTTTAAGTCAAAGATGCCAAAGACTTTACCTCCAACCAAACTGAAGTAGTCTCACTTTGCTCAGAGAAGATATTGCCTAACAAATATTGTAGCACCTGGTTTCCTGACACGCAAAGAACAAAGGAGAGTTTGTCATAATGACAAAACAAAAAATTCTATAGAAGGTAGACACGGAGCGATCTACTTGCATTTGCTTGCGCATAAGTAAATACTGAGATAATAATACACTTAAATTACACTAAACTAAGTTACCTTGGCAAGTCCAGAGAAGTTGATGGGTAGCAAGTTGAGGCGGCTTCCCCTCTCGATCGAGTCGATGTAACAAAACCATTCTCTTCAAGGAGATTGCGGCTTCACCGTTGTTCACCATAGCCTTTCTAGTTTCAAGGGGGGCTAGAAATCTTAAAGTTAAAAGCTGAAGCATCTTAATCGATTCATAAACATCACAGGGGAAAAATCCAACCAATTAACCAAGTAATTTTTTCACTTGGTTAGTTTATCAAGCTATTACAAACACATGAAATAACTTCATATGAAAAAATAACCATGGAAGGCAAACACATGAAATATTTAGAAGTGTCACTCGCATGTGTGTGTGTTCCTAAAGAAGACAAAAGTACATGCTACATTAGCACAACCACTGACAAAAGAAGTGGCATTGACGAAAGAAGGGGTTCCCATTTCAAAGGAACAAAGAGTTATTTACACTTTGTAAAGAAAAAAAATTGAAGTAACAAAAGCCTAAACTAGTTTCCTAAACTAGAAGCCTACGGGTCTTCTGAGGTTGGAGACACGTGATGTGAGACGTGAGTATGGAGGAGTGGATCGTTGTTGTCTTGGTCATAAAACTCACCTTTTTTGTTGATTACTTCCTTCATGATGAAGTAGGCGAGCTAGCCCTGAATGGCTTGGATTTCAGAACGAAGCTGTCCTACCGTAGACAACTTGAGGCGCTGTAAGTATTAAAAACAAAATTAAGAGAGTATATAGAAATTGAGTGGCGCGAATTGATGTGTCATGTCAGCATGACTGACCTCCACGCCATTGTTTTTATTGTGCAACCTAAGATTTCAGCGCATGTCTTGGCACCGAAGGCACCCACATAAATTTGTTCCTTACCGCCAGACACCTTGCAAAAATCAAATGAACTAAGATGTCGTTGAAGGAGCTATTTACTATGAAATACGATATAAGAATATTCCTTGTGCGTATGCATCGAAAGTTAGTACGGATTGTAAGGGATTTTTTGTATGAGCGGTGTCTCGTGCTCTTTTGACAATATCTTTTGAACGCCTCATTTATTAAACGTGTCATCACTTCAAAGTCTTTTTTAGGTTTATCCAGTGGATCCATGATCAGCATCTTGCTCTTCTCTGGATGAATTACTACAAGAATCCAGTGGAAGCTGGATGCCATAGCCATTAGTCCTTGCATCAGAGTAAATAACGAAATCAACGAGTAATTTAACTAGCTAGTGAGGAACTTACTTAAAATGGTATGGTACAAGTATAAACTCCTTGTCTTGTAGTTTAAGCAAAGCTTTATATACGCATTCCTCGACCTCCTTTGGTACTCTCATGATTTCGGTTTGGCAAACCGTTCTAGTCGAGGAATCCTAATCGCCCCTTGGTTCTTCGTAGTTCAATCATCTCGTATCTATATAACGAAATAGTTAGACATGACATTTATCGGTATTACGTGAATGTAGACCAAGATTGATATATTAGACACTAACGATGTCCAAAGATCTCAAAAACATATGTCGAGGCGCGTGATAGAACAAGTTGTGCAAGTTATCGAATTCTATTAAGAAGTAGCCATCGCCCTCGTGGTGAAAATGTTCCTCACGGAAAATTGCAGTGATCACCTTCGGGAGTACGTCTTGGTTGGATCGATCCATGTATCATGCATGTAATCGCTGCATCATGGGTGTTTGACTGTTTAACTTCGAATCGGTGACTAAGGGCTTCCCTACCTCGAATGTCAATCTTGGTTGATTATCTTGGTCATCAGACTTCGCCTTGCCCTTACTTTTTTCTCGCACGACATCATACTCGGTCCTGGCTTCGCCTGATCTAGCTGATACGGCTTGTCTAATGTGCCATTTTTTGGGATCAGGGGTTGTAGGTTTGTCCTTTGAAGTACCAGGTGTTATAGGTTTCTGCTTTCGAGTACTAACAGTGGCCATCTTTATGGGGTCCTCAATGGATTTCTTTTCTACCTCATCTTGCTTCTTCACCGCTTCACTCTCACGTGCTGGTGACGGATGCGCGGATTGTACTGCAGGAGAGGCTGGCACTGCATGGTCCAAGACGATGTCAGGAGAGGCTGGCACTGGATGGTCCAAGACGATGTCATGCTTGCGCCACTGGATGAATGAGTGGACGGCACCTCCCAGAGTTGTTATCTTATCATTGGCAGGTTTTTCTAGCCCGATATCAGCAAACTGTGGAAGTACCGTGTCCACCTGGACCTTTGCAAAACCTGGCGCTATCGGGGCATTGTGCAGGACACCCCCTTCTTGGCACGGATAAGCTACCCCTGTAGCTGCCTGTAGAAATATGTTCATCACGGGCACATTGAGTTGACAGGGTGTGGGGTCCTGTATGTCGTCCACAGGGTAATGGTTGTTGTCCGCTTCTGCTAATGGCGTGGATCGCGAATCGCCGCGACGGCTTTGTAGAAATTTGAGAGAACGTTCTGGGCCTGCGTCTAGCTCAAGGCTTCTTGTACTTGTCGTTGAACTTGTTCTTGAATGGTGCCTTGTAATTCTCGCAGAACCCTTTCCTTCATCCTTTCCATTTCCCCGCTCGGCCGCTCTTCTTTAGCTCTGTTCGACTCCTATAAGAGTCTTCGTGCTCGTGAATCCCATCTTCCATGGAACCTTGACCCCGACGCCGTGTTCAATCGGGTGCTTTTGTTTCCTAGGGCCGCTGTTAGCTCGACTTTCTCCCGTCGGTGGAAAGATCCTTGGGTGGATGGGCGTAAAACTCATGAACTCTTTGCGTCATTGCTTGTCTTCCACCGCTCTTGAATGATAAACACCCAATAGACAAGATATTCGCCCTCGCTAGCACGTAGTGCTTCACTCGATCGTATTCCGACCAAGGGACTTGTGCCAATCAATTGAGCGCTTCTAATTCTGCCTCTCCCATTAAGCAATTTTACCTGCATCCACTCGTGCAAGTCGTGGGTTGAGTATTCCTTCTGCGATGCTAATGTGGTCCTCATTTGACTTCCTTCTTTGCTTTAGATTGCTTCATCGCCACAAATTCATGCCAAGATGGTTGTAATCTTGGGTAGTCTCCGATGGTCGACGGTTTTGCTTCACATAATTTACGCTCACCTTTGAAGTTTCTCCACGCCGCATCCATGGTCATCAATGCATCGCGACGCGACGAAGTTCTTCGCTCCTTCGGGAATTCAAGGTTTCTTTGAGCTCGTCCACGATCCTCTTTGGTGGCTCGAGGCACTTTATGCCAATCCAATAGGTGATTGGCACTTTCTCCCTTACGATGTACCCGCATGTTGATCTCAGATTTTGTCTTGATTTTCTCGGCAACAGGGCCCCAAGATTCGAGACCTCCGAGATGGTGTACCGCCTTTAGGCTTTTAGTTTTCCTCGCCCTGCTGCCTTGCAACAGGAGCATCATCTGCAACATCGATGGAGGCCTCGGCACCTTCGGTGATTGGTACGGAGGGTAAGGTACTGCCGGGCTCTCCTCCATTATAGGCTCTTGTTTACGGCTCCATTAGAACTACTCAATAGAAAGGGAGATATTTCAGAGAGGAAAGAAAATCAATCAATTTGACAATGTATAACTGCGTGTAAAAGCATATATGAACAGGAGGGTAATTCAGGATGAATATGGAAATATTGTTCTCAATCTTAAACATGGTGGAGGTGGAGGTGTGAATGCTTGATGAACCTTGCCGGGTAATTCAGGATGAATATGGAAATATTGTTCTCAATCGAGATAATGAGACTGTGATCCATACTGATGGGATGAATTCTGGAATGAATTCTGTCAAGACGTGTTCAGGAAGAAATTTATGATTTTTGCTTACCTAACACCGAGATCAGGAAATTATCGCTACAGTTCGTAACTAATCTATTGTCGCCATACAGTCAAGGACGACTACGCTTGTCGCCACACGTTCTACGCTGATAATCGATGTCGCCACACCGCTTGGCTACCACTCTCTTCGCCACATCGCTTGGCAATTATATTAAAAATTGGTCTCTAATTTTCTTTGTAATGTTAAAGCATATAAAGGCGAGAGAGTGAGTAGGAGACTAGGCATAGTAACGCATGATTTACTAGTACAAAAAGAAAGTGAACATCATTGCCACTTTCCTAGTTACATTGCAAGGTCGCAGCAGTACACACCTCACCCCAACACTTAAATCAGAGTTACAAAGGAGCATTAGTTCCTTATGAATGTTTCATTTTAAATCTAGTGGTGTTATTAAGAGTGGATGTCTCTAGCTATAGCTACTATCTCTTCTTCCTCTCCAACTTTTCCAATGAGTACTCAATGTACTCCAAAGGCAAGGTTTCTTGCGTAAAGTTCCTCGTAGTACTTTCAAGATTGCAGGTAAGGAGTACTTTCATTATTCCTAATAAGTACATATATGAGAATACATAATCCATAAACAACCAATATGACATAAACAAGATGAAACTAAATAAGTTTAAGTCATCCATTATATGAATTATGCCTTTTACCTCAAAGAGAGAATTATTTATTGTGCTCTTAGACTTAGGGTATGGATGAAGATAAGAATCTTCACCTCAATCACAAATGGGCTAACAATTTATTCAATGGATTAGGCCTTGAACTCTTACCACCTTAAAATGCACAATAAAGAATTCTACTGTCAAGGAATATACACAGTTCAGTTTATAACCGAGTTTAAAGCTTGCTTACCAAACAGGCGAAGATTTTCAGATCGCAAGTGAATGCAAATTCTACCACCAACTATCGCTATTAGCCTACAATCACTCACCACTATTAGAGATTCAGAATTTTAGATTCAAGTATACCAATTGCATCAATTTAGGACTATAGTTCAAGGCCTAAACCATCGGGATAAATGTTCTGATCATTCCTATACCCAAGGTCATCATAGAGCACACCAATCTCAGACCCAACGGCAACAAGGCACCATGTTCTTATTCTTCATTTTTAGTAATTCTTTTAGCCGATGCTGTGATGATTTCGACACATTGCATTAACAACACAAGTTATAAACAACTGATTATATATGTTGAAGTAGTGTCCAAAACAAAGCTCAAGGTCAGTTTCCACAGCACTAAAGCAGTAGTGAAGTTTGGAATATGTTCTCTGGCTTTGAAACGCAACTTCTAGATTTCAACAAAGTTGTTGCATATACTATTAGACGCGGAGAACGCGGTTGGTTAGTTTCAATGCAAATCTGCAATGAGATAAAATGCTCGAATCAAGGAGCAAGCAAACAAAACAAGAAAGGAAAAAGGGGCAAAATATATGAGCAACTTTGTTAGTGTTGAAGTACATCAGTAGGTAAAATGATGGAATAGCCGGGATGATGCCTATATAGAGCCTTTTTTAAAAAATAAATAAAATAAAACATTGTCCTGCTTGATGCTAAGCATATCAAACAAGTGGTGCTTGCTTTGAGGGACATATTCGAGCCTGCCCTTAAACTTGGGGATGTTCCTTTCAAGTTTCATCTACATTTCTTTTCGTTATTTATCATCTCATTTCAGCACCTATATATAAAACAAAACCTATATATCTAGTGCCCGATTGGAACTCCAGCTATCATATTGTGCATCACCTATACTCATGATGTACATACACTCTTATAATTCGGATTCTATATGAAAAAATTTAGGACATATACATAGTATTGCCCAATTAAAAATTTCATATACGTGCAAGCAAAACCGGTAGCAGATACGGCTATATTATAACATCCCCAGGTCAAATCTATTACTTTTCTTCAGGCGTCTCCTGGATTGGAACACGTAAAGTACCTGCCAAAACTACTTGAAACAGGTTATATCAAACCTATTACAGCCGGAAGAATTGCAGCGCGAGGAGGCCATCCACCTGTCATTTTGGCAATTTTGCGAAAAAGCCTCTCCGCTTCTTCGAATTACGGATAGGTCCCTGTGAATTACGAATAGGTCATTTGCGATTTTTTGTGAGGGGAAGATTTTTTTCCTTTCATCTCGTTTAGGTCCCTGGCGCGGTATTTTACAGAAAAAACCTCCCGTTAGGTTCAAATCGCGAACAAGCCATTTTCTAATTTTTCAGATAGCTAATGTGTCAAAAACGTAATATCTGTGTCTTTGCTCCTACGCCTAGGTCCTTTCTCCGCTTTTTCCCGCAAAAATGTTGTCGGCACCAGAGAAATGTCCGCTTTTCCCGGAAAAATGTTTTCGCTAGAGAAAAGTGTGCGACTCTATCTCTAGACTTTTTCCTTAGCTCGATTTCCCATCTCGATCAGCGATATTTTTTAAACATGTATTATTACTAGCGAGAGTGTTAGGCTCGACAAAAGAAGCTTGTCGTCTCGATAATTTTTCGCCCTTTTCCTCTAAACTATTTTTTACCGTGAGTGGTTTTATAAGATAAAAAATACATCCGCCTAGGTCCTTTCTCCGCTTTTTCCGGAAAATGTTTTCAGACTTTGAGAAATATCCGCTTTTCCGAAAAAATGTTTTCGCACCGTAAAAATGTGTGCGGCTCTATCTCTAGACTTTTTTCCTTAACTCGATTTCCCATATCGATCACTGATATTTTTTTAAACATGTATTATTACTCGCGTAGAGTGTTAGGCTCGACAAAAGAAGCTTGTCGTCTCTGATAATTTTTCGCCTTTTTCCTCTAGACTATTTTTAACTCGTGGGTGGTTTTGCAAAGATAAGAAAATACATCCAAATTCCTTCGATCGGTGGTTTTGCAAAAAGGCCTTACCGCTTAAAGATATTCACGCACGGTCATTCGCCTTTTATTTTTCGCTTCCAAAAAATCCGTAGTTTTTTATTCGAGGTTGTGTTCTCCGCTTTTTCCGAAAAAGTTTTCGTCGAAAGATATGTGTACAAATTTATCTCTAGACTTTTTCCCGACTTGATTTTCCATCTCGATCTCGATATTTTTTAACATGTATTATTACTCGCTGAACGCAGAGAGTATTAGGCTCGACAAAAGAAGGTTGCCATCTCTAATAATTTTTGCCCTTTTCCTCTAGACTATTTTTCACCTAAGTGGGTGGTTTTGCGAACATATATTATTACTCGGTGAACGCAGAGAGTATTAGGCTCGGCAAAGAAGATTGTCATCTCTAATAGTTTTTCGTGACTTTTTTTCGTGATATTCACAGACGGTCATTCACCTTTATTTTTCCATTTCCAAAAAATCCGTAGTTTTTTATTCGCGGTTGTGTTCTCCGTTTTTCCCGGAAAAAAAGTTTTCGTCACCAGAGATATGTATACAGCTCTATCTTTAGACTTTTTCCCCAACTCGGTTTTCCATCTCGATCTCTGATGTTTTTTTAGGCATGTATTATTACTCGGTGAACGCGTAGAGTATTAGGCTCCTACAAAAGAAGGTTGTCGCCTCTAATAATTTTTTGCCCTTTTCCTCTAGACTATTTTTTACCTATCGGTGGTTTTGCGAACATGTATTATTACTCGGTGAACGCCAGAGAGTATTAGGCTCGATTAAAAGATGGTTGTCGTCTCTAACAATTTTTCGCCATTTTCCTCTAAACTATTTTTGACACTTTTTTCTAAAAAGACGAAAAAACCGGATTACACGGTTTTCCCCATAAATATTAGCGATCAAAATTTCACGTGGACGCAATGAACAAATTACATACGCCATGGTAAGCCGGGTTATTATCTGGATTATACCGATAGCTTTTGTAACTGAACCCTTTGAAGCCTACAAATCTTGACCCACATCTAGTGCTTCCATGATCGAACATTAACACGCCATACCATGGCTTTTCCACTCACACACTCTCGATCTTATGTGTCTCCCACTCAGCCATTAGCCATTATATATATAGTACATTATATATACTAGGCAGGGTGGCGTGCTATTGCCGCCCGTCTTCAGTGTGGGCGTGGGAAAAAATCGGCGAAAGGACGTAAACACGATTTTCAACATATTTCTCACTCCAGCAAACAGCAGTAAACCGAGTTACGGGGAAAAAATAGAGAGAAGCGTCTTGTCGCACGCCGTGTTGTGTGGGCGTAGGGAAAAAATCGACGAAACGACGCAAACGCGATTTTCAACATATTTCTCACACCGAAAAAGAGCAGAAACCGAGCTACGGGGGGAAAAATAAAGAGTTAGAGTTGTAGAAATATCTCTTTCGACGAATTATCTGGGAAATATCGGAGACCGAGGTGGAAAAATGAGGTGGGAAAACAACCTAGAGAGAAAAGGGCGAAAAATTATTAGTGACGACAACCTTTTTTGAGTTGCACACATATTTCTGGTGACAAAAACATTTTTCCGGCCAAAACGGAGAAAGGACCTGACGTGATGACAACCTTCTTAGAGATGCACACATATTTCTGGTGACGAAAACATTTTTTTCCGTGAAAAACGGAGAAAGGACCTAGACGTAAGGAGCGAGGACCTATTTGTTACGTTTTTGGACCTATCCGCTATCCTGAAAAATTAGAAAAGGGCATGTCCGCGATTTGAATTTAACGGGGGGTTTTCCATAAAGTACTGCGCGAGGGACCCGAACGCGAAAAAAATAAAAATCTTCCCCTCACAAAAAATCGTGAAGGATCTATTCGTAATTTCGAGGGACCTATCCGTAATTTGGAGAAACGTAGAGGCCTTTTCGCAAAAAGACCAAGGGCGACGCGTGGACACCCCCAACGATCGGCTAGCCCAGGCGCTATGTAATGGCTAATATGCGCTTGTTACAAAGAAAGAAAAAGCTAACCTGAGTACATAGCGGCAAAGATGGAGTACATCGCAAGAAGACATCATGATAAAAGTAAAGGTTCTGAAGAGAGTTCATGTTACTTCGCAGCGGAGGATGAATAGCGGCATGGCTTGGAGTGACGGCGGCATGGCTTGAAGTCCTCCCCACGGACGACGTTGCGGGCGGCACGGTGTGGAGTGGCGGCGGCACGGCTTGGAGTCCTCCCCACTGACGACGCTATGCGGCAAGACGGCGGAGTTGCGTGGCATCGGTTAGAGTCCTCCCCACGGACGACGTTGCGGGCGATGCAGTCAAAGGCTCTGAGCTACTACAAGGCGGGAGCTAGGCAGAGGCTAACGAATTTTTCGGAAGCAAAGAAAGCCGGTTTAGGTTAGGTATAAGAGTATCTGTGGCGGTTAAGAAAATAACCGTCACAGATAAAATTATCTGTGGCGGTTAATAATAATAACTCACAGAGATAATGTTATCTGTGATTTTATTATTAACCGCCACAGATAACTTTTATCTGTGATGGTTATTTTTCATAACTACCACAGATACAGACCTTCTCACATAGACATCCAAATAAGCAGTACTAATTGAACATACACAAACAGATATAGACTTTCTCACATTGAACATACACAAACAAAGTTGGAACTACAAAATGGGAGGGGCCTGGTTTAACCCAAAAAGTACTAATTATATAAAATTCACTGTCTAAGAATAAATGAATACAATTTATGTATGGATTCCGATAAAATACCGGTACTCTGATTATGTACATTTTACTCTGTTTATCCTTTAGTTTAATTCAGTTTTAATTTCGATGTATTCTCAGAATGTAAATATAATCATGATATTCAAGTTTTCTCATAAAAATCATGCATATTAATTTATTTTCTATTAATTCCACATAAATGTACATTTCTTACATCACATTTCCATTACTCCATATAAATGGCGACATGTTGCCATTACTCCTAGCTAATTAGTTTCTTTCACAATTTGGCCTTCGTTGTGATCATCGCGATGATAGGTGACTTCTTGAGTGGTTTCTTCCTTGGGCCTGATGCTGTCGTCTGCGAAAGGAGGCAACTCATCAAACTGGTTGTACTCTTCCTCATCCACGACATTCTCAACTCCAACGATCCTTCTATTCCCTTGCAGAACTACATGGCGCTTCTTATCTGCCGAATCGATTATGTAGAATACTTGTGCTACTTGATTCGCAAGTATGAATGGTTCGTCTCTGTATCCAATATGTTCGATGTCCATGGTAGTAAAGCCGTACTTGTCCACCTTGACACCCTTCGAGAGTTGTACCCAATGACATCGAAACACCGGGATCTTGAAAATCACGATGAGTCGAGCTCCCAAATCTCCTCTATGAACCCGTAGTAGTTGCTCTTCGTACTGCCTGTACGTGTTGTCGTAGGCATCTATACGGACACCACTGTTTTGATAAGTGCTCTTGCTATCCTGAACTCTCATGTAAAATGTATATCCATTGATGTCATATCCTTGCCATATCGTGATTGTACCTGAAGGCCCTTTTGCCAACCACCTCAACGTAACACTCATTTCTTCACCGGACATGTGCTCCTGAACCAATGACCTAACAAACGACAGTGCTCTTTTGTTATCCAAAGCTCGACCGTCCTCGGTTTTCCTTCTTAGCTTACCCTTGTGTATGTCCATATACTGGTACACCTCAATTATCATTTGCAATCTTGTGAAATGGGCTTGTTCAACAAAATATTATCGTAAGAATTTATAGATTTCTTTCCTATTACACCTTTCCCACCTAGCCTACCCTCATGGCGAGATCTGAGGCACTCCTACCGGTTCGACCTCCTCCATGTAATCGACATACAGAACTCAATAACCTCCTCGCTTGCATAACCTTCTACAATGGAGCCTTCCGCAGAGATTGATTACGTACATATTTCTTGAAACACCCATATACCTTTCAAATGGGTACATCGATGCGAGAATACGGGTCATAAATATTTATCTCATTGACAAGGTGAACAATGAGATAAACCATGATATCAAAAAATGATGGGGGAAAATACATCTCTAGCTGGCACAGAGTTTTTACCACATCAGCCTGAAGTTCATAAAGTCCAACGAGATCGATGACCTTCTGTGAAATCACGTTGAAGAAGGAACACAACCTCGTGATTGCCTCTCGGATCTTGTCAGGCAAAATACCTCTAATTGCAATAGGGAGCATTTGTGTCATCATCACATGACAATCATGAGACTTCATGCCAGTTAACTTCAAATCTTTCATCGATACCAGTTTCTTGATGTTTGCGAAGTAACCGGATGGAACTTTCACACCATGTAAGCACTTGCGAGTTACATTTTCTCTTTCTTGCTCAAAGTGTAGCAAGTTGGGGAAAATAAAGCCGGCCTTTCCTGAGTGTCTTGAGGATGTAGCTCGGCTCGATCTTCATGTCTTCCAGATCCCTTCGTGCCTTCACCCATCCTTTGTTTTGCTAGGAATATTCAAGAAAGACCAACCACGCTGTCACACACATTCTTCTCTACATGCATGACGTCGATCTTTGTGTCGAACTTCCAAATCCTTCCAGTAGGGCAAGTCCCAAAAGATGGATCTCTTCTTCCACGTGGTCTTCTCGGTATGGGACCGCAATGTATTACCAGTACTCCTCTTTCTAAGTACAACGTTAAGATCCCTAACCATATCATACACCTCTTCCCCATGAAGATGCCTTGGAGCTAAACCGTCCTCCTTTGTCCCGTCGAATTGTTTCTTCATATTGCGGTATGGATGATTCCTACGAAGGAACCTCCGGTGACGCATGTACACAGTTTTCCTCGAGTTGTTGAGCCACACACTAGCGGTTTCATCCATACACTAGGGGCATGCTTTGGCTCCTTTTATAGTACGGCCGGACAGGTTACCAAGCGTAGGAAAATCATTGATGGTGCAGAACAACAATGCGCGTAAAGTGAAGTACTCTCGTTTGTACTCGTCCCATACCTGTACACCTTCGTTCCAAAGTATCACAAGATCTTCCACCAATGGTTGTAGGTATACATCAATATCGTTGCCAAGTTGTCTCGGCCCTTGGATAAGCAACGACATCATAATGTACTTTCGCTTCATACACAACCAGGGTGGAAGGTTGTATATACACAGAGTCACGGGCCAAGTGCTATGAATGCTGCTCATGTTACCGAAAGGATTCATTCCATCCGTACTCAAGCCAAACCTTACATTCCTCAGTTTATTTCCGAAGTTCTCCTTGAAGAGTCTATCGATGGTTCTCCACTGGGCAGAATCAGCCGGGTGTCTCAGTTTTCCATCCCTCTTACGGTCTTCCGAGTGCCATCGTGTTAATTTGGCGTGCTTTTTGTTTCCAAATAGACGCTTCAAACGAGGTATTACTGGCAAATACCACACCACTTTAGAGGGAGCTCCTTTCTTCACCTCGATAACTTCATTTGTCATCGCCTTACGCTTGTATCGCGATGCTTTGCACCGGACATACATGAATATCGCATAGTCTTTGCGATAGAGTATCTGATCGTTTGGACAAGCATGCATTCTTTTTACTTCCAATCCCAAGGACATACAACCTTCTTAGCTAGATACGTGGTTTTAGGCAACCACGCTTCCCTCGAGCGATATGTCCGCTAAGAGATGTAACAACGCCATGAAACTCTTGTCGGACCAACCATTGCCTACCTTCAATTTCAGCAGCGAGAGCACCGTGTGCAACTTTGTGTATTGCTCCTTACAACCCGGGAACAAAGGTTTCTCCGAATCCTCCATCAAACCCTTGAATTGATTAAACTCTCTCTGACTAGTGTAGTTCTCTTCTGCATCGCGCAACATTTGAGATAGATCCTATCCTCATCGGATCCATAACTGATGTCAGCTGCCACATTCCCGGCTCCGTCGTCATCGACGTTATCACGTTGAAGTATGATCTCCTCTTCACCGTGCCTTGTCCAACTTGTATAGCCAGTACAAAACCCTCCTGATCAAGTGCAAATGCATATGGTTTTTGTTCGAAAACATCTTCTCATTCTTGTAATCAATACATGGACGAGTATGTACTGCCTTCTTTTGCAAGTTTGTTCTCCTCGGCGGCCCTTAGAAAAGAGATACACCGTCGACATATTCTTGGTAGCAACGGTTCAGCATCGTACATCCATCTCCGGTCCATCTACAGTTAATTAATTTAAGCAATTATTAATATCCAAAAATCTTAATTAAATAAATTGTTATTCCAATATTCAACAATATCCACTAACGGGACAACATTAATGCTAAGTAAATGTTGCAAAATTTTAATATATACTCATACGTAACCAAAAATTATATATATCCTCCGGAAGATCAACATAATAAATTCCTCATCTCAAAATGCAAGGTAATTTCATGATCACCCATCTACCATATTAACTAAAATTTATTTAACATTCATATCCAACATTTGATAAAGATTCATACAAATTCACTAAAAATAGCCACTAACGGAGCAATATGTATATGCACACGCTAACTGAAAAAATAAATGGTAACTAACAAAAGAAATTTTATGTCTTTGTCATTTCTATATATACTGCATTACCAAAACTTAAATATATCCTCAGGAAGAGCAACATAACAAATTCCTCATCTCAAAATGCAAGGCAACTTCATGATCACCCATCTATCATATTAACTAAAATGTATTTTTCATTCATATCCAATAATTTTAATTAAATAAATAAATTTCATATATGTTTGACCAAAAGTTCATCATCTAAGTAAGGTAGACAACTTAATCTAATAGAGCAAGGTAATAAATTCATCATCTACAAATTGCAAAGTAAATAAAAAACAAACTAAATATGAACCTTGCATCTAAACCTTAATTAAGCTAGGAATAAACCTTACATTGCAATTTCACATTACAAATGAAGGAGGAGACACAATTTACACACCTTGGAACAATTCTACGAAGTAGAAGCACAATACTTTGGCCAAACGAAATCAAATCCAAGAGCTAGCTTTTCTTCTCGGGGAGGAAGATGACCGATGATTTGGTGGTAGGTCAGATTTATAGGAATTATTATTTGTGGCGGTTTTAAATAAAACCGCCACGATAATTCTATCGATGGCGGTTCTAGAACAAACCGCCATGATAATTTACTATCTGTGATTTGTTCCAACGAAGAACCGCCACAAATAGTCCGAACCTTATCGATGGTGGTTACAAAACAAACCGCCGAGATAAATGAGTTATCTGTGGCGGTTTTTGGATGGAGCCGCCACAAATAGTCCAGCGTTATCGATGGCGGTTTCAAATAAAACCGTCACGATAATGTATTATCTGTGGCGGGTTTTGGATGAAACCGTCACAAATGGTTCTCCCGCCAACTCCCGTGTAGACCCGCCACTGATGCATGGATTTGTGACGGTTTCAAAAGAACCGCCACAAATAGGGCGTCACCTATGTGTTGTTTTGTAGTAGTGACTGTTGTACATGCCCTTATAACCTCGAACCAAATGCACGCAAGTTGAATATTAATGTGAAGACCAATCAAATACTACCTCAATTTTTCATGGTATTCAAGATATGACTTTGTCTATTATTTTTTATAACCTTATCTTATTATATATTAATAAAATTATAGTATTATCACTACAGGAAAACGTGGTTGATTAAATTGCCAACACTATTTTCGTTGGCCTAAAATAAGCCATCGAAAATAAGTTTGTAAATTAAATACCAAGCTAAGCCGTTTAAAATAGCTATATAATTTAAATGGTCCGAAAAGAGCAGTAAAAATATCGAAATAATTTAAATCGGCCAAAATATAGCCGTCGAAAGTAATATGTAAATTAAATCGGCTCATTTACGAGATCAAGTGAAAATAGTACCCATTAAATCGGCTTGGTAGTCGGAAATAATCGAGACCTAAAACCCCGTGGCCGCCAAAAAACCCTCGCTCGCACAATCTCCCGCGTGCGCCCGCCTGCTTTGCCGCCGCCGCCATCGCGGCGCTCGCTTCGCCTCCACCCCGCCCTGCGTCATGGCGCTCGCCCCACCTAGCCCACGCCTACGCCGGCCCCGCCTGCCCGGCGCTCGATCCGTATTCTTGTTAACTAACTAGTGTATGTGCTAGTTGTTAGTACTCCAGTAGATAGTATCTGCCTAGCATCCAAAGACTTAGTTTCTTGTTCTGAATGCTAATTTTCGAGTTTGTGAATGGAAGCTTGGGGTCCCGGCCGATTGCTGTGGTTGCCCGTCGTTCTTGATGGCTTCATTTGTTGCTGTCGTCAATCTGTTGAGGAATCATTTGCTCCTCTAGTTGCACTAAGTTGTTTGGTTCTGATCTATTGGTTGTGCAAGCACTACTAGCTATAACTTTTTGAAGTGCCAATGTTCTTCGTGCGCTTCTTGGTGAGCGAGGTAGTGATCGATCATGTGTTGCTTGATCTGCTTTGTTACTTTAATTTGGGTAGTTTGTCTTCTTTGCTTGTCCTAATGGTTGCAAAATGTAAAAGTTGATGATCTTGATTAGTTGAACCACCAAAATTTATTTTTGAGGAAATGAAATGTCTGCTGAATTGGTTTGGTACCCTTCATAAGTAGTTCTCTTTTGTGCTTCATAAAGCCGCCTAGCTTGAGAATCAACTTAATTACTCGAAATGAAAGTTCTCCTTTGGAGCGAGCAAGTGAGAACAAGTCGGCTAAAATTTTTTAGAATGTGCCTTTGATTGATTTGGATCTGTGAAACATGAGTTGCCTACACATTATTCTTGATGGTGCCTTCACTTGATCTCACCGCTAGCGGTGAAATTATTTATTTTCGATAGTTACCCTGGGAGCTTGACTTGACAATTTCTTCAAATCACAAACTAGAGAGCTTGTTTCGTTTCAAAAATCTATTATCACCTTCTTTGGTTTCGTTTCTTTTGACCATTTCTGCGCTTAAGTGCTTTTCGATTGCCTCATGTTTTGTCGGTCTAGTTAGGGCCGATCTATTTATAGCTTGCCATATCGAGTTATCTCCTCCGATGGAGTTGTTTCTTTTGATCATGTCTGTGCTCTCTTAAGCACTTTGCAATAACTCATGTTTTTCGAGGCTCTCGTTTTTTCTTGTGCGAACCCACTTAGGCTCGCTTTATGTTGGATCAAAAAGCAATATACTAGTTTTGAAAATGCTACTTGTATTTTAAGCGCTTTCTAGAATTTTAACAACAATTTTACTAGATGTGGCAATTCTTTTGCGTAAGCGGCCACATCCTTAAGTGTCTGAGCTTTGCAGCCCTGCAGCTTGATCGAAGCCTATTTTTAGGTTTTTAGTTGTTAAACTATATGGTATTATCTATTGTATTATGTTATGTCCTAGTGTGATAGTTGGATTGTTTTCATCGCATGTTTTGATCCTAGGTATGCTCGATATTTTAATGATATTTATAAAATTGCACCATCATCCATGTAGTGTTACCAAAGCATCAAAAATGGCAAACGATCGAAGATGGATGTATGATGGATGGAAAACACCGGGATGCACACACGAGAGTGGATGGTGAACACACGTGGCTTTTGTGGATTTTGTTTTCTCTTCCTCTCCTTCCGGTGGGTTGGGGAAGTGCCCTGTCAGAGGTGTCGAATTTTAATTGGCGTTACAAAATGATATGGAGCGTCACCTTTGCAAATGGGGTTTCATGCCGATTATCTAACTTTGGTATGAGCATGGTGAGCCACGTTCTAGGGAAACATCAATCCGAATGAGTGTGAGCTAGCCGATGATCCTATTGATGTATTGAATGATATGATGCATGATTTTGTTCAGCAGTTTGAGGATGTGCCTGACCGGAGGTAGATAGATTCTTTAGTCTTCTAAAAGCTTCAAGATCCTTTGCATGAGTTCCTGGCGTGACACGACTATGCATCGTGACACGATTGATGGCTATAAGGTCGATACAACTTCTCGATTAATTGTTTCAATGATCTAGTTGATTTGATATCGACATTTTACCAAAACCTCACAAGTTGCGAAAGATTTCTATTACTCAAAAAACGCTAGCCGCCTAGGGATGCCATATCGGAAGATTGATGTGTGTGTGAATAATTGTATTTTATTCGGAAGGAGCACGAGAAGTTGGATCGTTGTCCATCTTTGCAAGAAATCTAGATATCGTAGTAGTCAACAAAGATGGGATTATGCGTAACACAAGCGTTCCTGAAGCAACTCACGATATCGCCTCTCACAAGACGGCTCCAACGGTTGTACCTCTCTAAGACGATTGCGAAGCATATGAGGTGGCACAAGGAAGGCATCCGCACAAATGAGGGGTACATGGGCCATCCATCCGACGGTGAGGCTTGGAAGGCCTTTGGATCGGTATGACCAAGATTTTGCTAGCGATCCTCGGAATGTACGTATTGGATTGGCGGCCGATGGTTTCACCCTTTCAACACAAATCGGCGACATATTCGTGTTGGCCCGTTTTGCAATTCCATACAATCTTCCACCCTCTTTGTGCATGAAAGATCGGTATGTGTTCTTGACTATTATCATACCGTGGTCGATCATCCGGAAAGCACTTAGACATGTTTATGCAGCCGCTGATCGATGAGCTAAAAGAGCGTGGATCGATGTCGGGACATATGACAATAGTAGAAAGGAGTATTTCAACATGCGTGCAACATTCCTTTGGTCTATCCATGATTTTCCCGCATATGGCATGTTCTCGGGATGGAGCACGCATGGTCGGTTATGTTGTCCAATATGCATGGGCGACAACGATGCATTTCGCTGAAGAACGGAGGTAAATTCGCTTCTTCGATTGTCATCGGCGCTTCACACCATCAATCACCTATTTAGGACCCAACGAAATGCATTTCGTAAAGATACGACCATTAGTAAAGGTCCACCGCGTTTGACCGAGATCGAGATTGTTGCTTGGCATGATCGGTTAGAAGCCACAGAGAATGGTTACGAAGGGTTCAAAGAGGAACATAATTGGACTCACATATCTTCCATCTGGAGTCTTCCTTATGTTAAATGTCTAATCTTATGGCACAATATCGACGTGATGCATCAAGAACGGAATGTTGCTGAAAGTATCATCAGCACCGTTTTTGACTTCAAGGACAAAACAAAAGATAATATGAAAGCTCGTAGAGATATGGCTGACATATGTGACCGGCCTACCCTTGAGGTCAGAACCAATCAAGCCGGACGTATGGGTAAGCCACATGCTTCATACTGTCTATAGCCTTCAGAAAAAAGGAGGTGCTTGCGTGGCTCAAGAATCTTAAATTTCCCAATGGTTACGCGTCAAACCTAAAGGGCGTGGTGAACATCGTAAGTGGCAAGATAAATGGTTTGAAGAGCCATGACTACCATATTATTATGGAGAGGCTACTTCCTGTAATGTTTCGTGGATATCTAAAAGAAGAAGTTTGGATAATGTTAGCAGAGCTTTCTTATTTCTATAGACAATTGTGCGCAAAGGAAATTAAGAAAACAACAATGAGGAAACTTCGGTAAGGAAATACGGTGTTGATATGTAAGATGGAGAAAGTGTTCCCACGGGTTTTATGAGCGTAATGCAACATCTGTTGGTGCATTTGCCTTATGAAGCGAGAGGTTGGTGGGCTTTGTGCGAAGATCGATGGATGTATCCTATAGAACGGAACTTAAAAAGATTAGAAACAGCGTGGGTAACAAAGCACGAGTTGAAGGATGCATCGCGCAAGCATTTTATCTGAAAGAAATATCATACTATCTGAGCACATATTTAGCAGAAGAACACAACATCAATGCCCATATACCAAGATACCACACCTCGATGATGCACCACCTAGTAATCTCAAGATATTTCATTGGAAAGGTAAAATTTGTTGGTGGAAGTTGATTGCATGAGGTATCTAGAGAAGATTGGAATCTGCAATGTTGTATATGTACACCAATATCGAGGAGATGGATGATTACTTGAGTAAGTACTTAACCTAATTTCCATTTTAATCTCTTCATGCACAAACCGTATGAAACCTAAATAATGTACTACTGGTCGCTTCGATCAACAACAATGGAGATCTAGGCGACAACCTACCGATAAACAACTTGAAACTCTCGACGTGATGGATTACGTGATGGTCCTAATTTTGTCACATGGTTTAGAAAACACGTAATTTTCTTAACAATTAATTTTCTCATTCATTAATAACTATGTTGAGTATTAGTTTAAACAACTGCTATAACCTTGCGATTGCATTCTTGATGTAGCGTCCATGAAGATTTGAGACAAGCATCACACGGAAGCATAACGCAAGGAGTTTCGGACGTTATGATGTCAATGGATTTTGTTTTCGTTCTGCAAAATTTGAAGCAACACGTCCACAAGCAGCCACAACAAATAGTGGAGTTGTCACTATAGCAAGTGGCTCGAATGGTCGTCTCATCGAGTACTATGGTGTTATTCAAAACATAGTTGAGATGAAGTTCGGGGGGTCGAAAGATCTACGAGTAGTGTTTTTTACTGTGATTGGTTTAATGAAAAATTAGGGATAGGGATAACCAAAGTCCCACGAAAAGTGGTTGACACGAGGCGTTGCGGTGGTTTACAAAATGTTACAGATGATGATCATGAGCTCGATGATTTTTAAGAAGTAAATAACCAAGCATTGCATTTTCTTGTTTTCCATGCTTGATTGAATCTCAAATTAATGATTTTTAATGTTGCTATCGCTTTTTTCTCTTGTTCTAATTTTCTCAACATGTGGTTTACCATGTATATCAAGAAAGTTGTTCAATTGTTTTAATCATACTCAGTAACTTGTAATTATTTTTTTTAACAGGATGAAGTCATTTGCACACGCTCTTAGAGGAAAGAAGAAGGATGGCTCTTCATCTTCGAAGAGTCAAGGAAGTAAGAATGATGGCTCTTCATCGGTTGGTGGTTCACTTTTCAGGGGCAGTGTATCTCAACAAAGCCGACGAAGTGCATTTCAGAGGTGTCTTGAGGAGGCTCAGTGAGCGGTTGCTTCACCGGAGGAGACTCAACAAGAGGAGGTACTTCTGCTCTGTGTCGGCAGCAGGAGCGATCTTGATGGGGATGCGACGGGGATGGGGAGGGGATGGTGCTGAATCGATGACACTGGTGTTGATCCTGTGTTTAGGTAATTGTAAGAATTTTCATAAGTTTTGTGCAAACATTGGTGCTGAATTTTTTCACCATTTCAGGTTCAGATCTTCCAACTTAATCACCCCAGCAGTTACAAACCCGACTGACCGCGAGACAGATTAGGCCACATGGTGGTAGTAAGTATGAGAATGAGACAATCTGTTGAACCAATGTATGGATGGAGATATGCTTAAATTGTCTTGTCTTTGTGTGTGGATGTAGAGACTTTATAGGGACATCTTGCCAAAATTTCCAAGTTTCTATAGTGTTACTAATATTTTCATATTTTTACTTCACGAGGCAATGGGATGACATTTCTTGGAGGGAAAGAACTGTTTGAGGCGATGAACGCCACCTTGGGAACACTTTGTCAAGCATCACTATCTGGAATGGTTAATGTAGAGCGGAGTTTCTCGGCCGACTGACGAGTTGGGCGCACTACAATATGGCGACAGATGTCCAAAGCTGGGCCCATGCTTTGTTAGGATTTGGAATGACTTCGGGTAATACTTTGGAATTTTCAGTTTTTATATACCCATATTTTTTGTTTTAATTTGTCTAACGGTGTTGATATTCCTAATTAGGAGAGGTATCGTTTACGAGGGTGAGGAGGAGGCGTTAGCACCAAGTCTCGACATGTCTTTGAGAAGGCCGCGACAAAGGTCGTAAAGACATGATGTCCAATGCGCGATCAAGCGGTGTGCTTGTACTACAAAAAGATCAAAAAGAGGACATGACCAAGAAGTTGGGTGCTTGAGATCTACCTTCGTGCCGATGAGTACCTCGGTGGACCCGCCTTGGGTAAGGAAGTGTATGGATGCTTGGCAAGCACTTTGTGTCTCTTGGGCTTCACCGACCTTTGTGGATAAGTCGAGGAGGAAGAGGGAAACCGTCGGCGAAGCGAGGTCACTCAATGATATGGCGATGGACATATTCGTCTAGCGCGCAGATTGTATGGTTGATATCTTTATTTCAGTTATTTATATGCTTGTCAAATATATTGTGCTTGTTAACATAGATGAACATCGAATCGCGAGGAGGCTACAAGTGGGGTTGCCCCAAGCTACATTGAGACTTATGTTGGGCCACTCTGAGTGATCCTACACATCTGAAAGCTTTGTAGTGATGTGGCGACACAAAACCTGGTTAGTAATTATGTGTGAACTTGCTACAAGTCGATTAGTGCCTAACACAAAAATCACTGTAATGACAAAGCTAGATATGGGGAAATAATGGTCGAACGTCATGGGGAAGAATATAAGCGGAGGAAAGAACAAGTTGACCTTACTGACTTTGTACTCAAGCTGGGGTGGAAAGAAACATGGCAGATTTGCTATCTTTGAATGGGGAAATTGATTCAAGTGATGCCTCGAGTGAGGCCAGGTCATCTCGGTCATCTCGGAGCTGTTCAAGCGTACCTCTCGTGAGGCTAGGCTAGAGGAGGAGTTGAGGTGCAGCGAGAAGCGAGAAGAGCGTAAATCGGCGAGTGGAGGCGATGAGAAGATCACGGGAAGAGTGGGCAAGGCAACAACAAGAATATATGATTAATTGGCGATACAACAACAACAACATCTGCAAGTAAGTTAATTAGAACTAGCTATGAATTGCCTACATTTTCATCTTTCATTCATGCAAACGTCAACTTAATTGATGATATGAAGATTTACTTTATTTTTTCTTGTAATTTGATCTTCGTGAAATTCTATCTTCTCATTTGGGGACAACAATTAATTTTCCACATTTGACCTCCTCCCGCCTCCTGTTTTTCGTACCGCTATCCCCACATATGGTTAATTTTCCTAATCACAAATTTCATTTAACAAAATGTACATATATTGCGAATCACTTAATAATTTTCTTTAACATATAGGGTTTGATAACACCTCCAACGGCGGATCTGGTGCAAATCTGGATCACGAAGTAGCAATGCTACGGTACACCGTCTGTTAGGCGATACATACACTCGGGAGGTGAGGACGAGGCGAAACAACGATGCTCCGGAAGTTGAATTGTGACCTTTATGTATGAATGTCGACTTGGATGAGTATGGAACCATTAGCTTGTTGATGATATGTATGTGTATGAACATGTGTTGATGGTGGATGTCTGAGCGAACCACTTGTTAATAATTTGTATGGACCGGTATTTGTGATACTATGTGTATGCGCCGTTTATTTTGATTGTGTTGATAGTGAAATGGATAAGATATGGATATTTTGTGATATGATTGATGATCGTTACACTTTGCATGTGATGATATCATTGCTGAAAATATAGATGAATTTTGGTGAAAGGAAGGATCCTCCTCACAAAGGGGAGAAGGTAACTTCATTCTTTTTGTCACAATTTGCTGAAAAACTCAATCCTAAACTGTTTATTTATGTTCTGTAGGAAGTCCTAGAGGGGGCCCCTGATTAGTAGGACGCCGGAGGTGAACCAAGAGGTTCAGGATCATCATGCTTCTTCTTCACGTGATATGTCGACAATTGTGGAAGTTGGCTTCTTTCTTGTTTCGGTCGAGAGATAGTCCAAAGAAAGTGACACGGTATGTACAATATGTTCTACATATTGTCCTTCTTGTAATTTATTTCGTGTCAAAATCCTACCGTGTTAGTTAGATCGATGTTTCTTTGTTGGGATGAGCTCGATGCGATTAGCCCAACTAGGTTCCTTGCGCCTTGGTAGGTTGCTATCTCGGTAACCTATTGGACCAAGATAAAAGCGATTCGCAAGCAAGAATAGGGAAAAAATTCTCTCACGGTTAATCGCCTTTGCTGCGTGCGCAAAGACGACACCAGATTGTGCCGCTGTGATGCGTTAATCTTCAGCGATCCCGAGCGAGCCGCTTTCCCTGCCTCCACGGCTCCTCCAGCAAAGCCACGCCGCGCTCTTCTTCACGCCCACGCGAAGGCTCTTCTTCACGGCTCCTCCGTGAAGGCTCATCTTCACGCCGCGCTCTCCTTTCCATCGCCTCCACGCGATCTTAGTGAAGAAACCTCCGGCCTCTGCAACCGGCACAGCTTCCCGCCTCCTCCCGGGCGTGCTGGCGAAGGCCGTGTTCACCTTGACGCTGCTGTTCGTCATCTGTGCTTCACGCTGCTGTTCGTCATCTGCCATCCTCGACCGTAGCCTGAGGAGGAATCCAATTAACCAATTTGATTGGAAAGGACATCATATAATACCTAATCAAGATACAAGGAATAAGTTAATATTGTACTCTAAACATGCTACGATAGCTGCTTATGTATATAGTGGATAGATTATTCTCAAACCAAACTAAACTATACTTTATATTCTGCTACCTCCTAAACAAAAACCAAGAGGTTTGACTCCAACCAAAATGTCAGATGCAGAAAGGCCAAGAAGGCCGATCATCCAATAGTCTAGTCTCAACAACTACTAACTAATGGACTGGAAGAATCATTCGTCATTTGATCTTTAAACTAGAGATACATGCATGATTTAGTATTATGTTCAGATTACTCTACTGCCGTCCATCTGGTTGCAGTTGGCGCAGCAGGACAGGGACAGCCACCGGAGCAACTCGGCGGCACATTCTAGGCATCGCCACTGGCGCCCTTCCCTGCACAGCATCGCCGAAGTCAGTAGCTGATGTGAGCATCAGTAGCCGGCGATTGATCTGTATTTTAGAGTGCATGTTCATCAGACGTTAGGCTGCAGAGGAAGAGTGGCTGATGAGATGACCAGTTGGTTACGGGATTCAGCACCTCTAACACAGGATGATTACCATTTGTTCTGAATGGACTAGCTGTTAGTACCCAAGCCCATGTAAGAAACTACCTCAAAGATAGACACACATTATAAACACTGCAGATGTCATTTAACGGTGCGCAACTTCTTTATTCTCAAAATGTTATACAGAGGTACAAAACGGTATAGTGCATTATCTGAACTACAACAACTGCCATTCACCGGCAATACATTATCAATCATCTTACATTTTTTTGTACAGCAAGAAAATGAAAAACAAAAAAATTACTAGATAGAAATCCTTAAATATCATCTTCCATTCCAACTTGACATTCAGTGCTTTTGAATCTGGTATGAGCCTTGAATCTGTTGCTGGAAGCTTCTCCTGTGACCCTTGTCCTGTTTCTAGCATGTTTCCAGTGTAGATGGCAAATGCTGCTGCTGCACACACACATGGTGATGCAAGACAGATGGATCAACAAGCACTGAGTTTGTAATCCCTTACACCTTTTGCACATACACCAACTCCCTCTCATGCGGCACTGGACTCGTCCATATGTAGCCTCAAAACCTGAAACAGGAAAACAAACTGTGAAAGATCGGTATATGTGTATGGGATTCAATAATAGTAAGATGTAAAAGCTACAGAGGTCCAAAAATCCCAATAAACAGATTCCCATCACAAGCTTTTGCTTGGCATGTGGTTCACTTGGAGGAACATTGCATACTCAAGCTCTATTTAAAAGCCATTGTCTAGTAACAGTCTCTGTAAAACTACTTAATAAAAATCCTAAGAACACAACATGTTCGGAATGAACAGGAAAATGGCAAGTCCCAGTCAATAAAACGAGATGGGTCTGGTGTGTTGCCATTGCTCTGTTGAACCTCTTTTGCCTGAGTGTGTTCTGCTATTGCATTCTGGGGTAGATCATTTTCAGCTGACGCTATATGCTTCCATTATTCAGTAGAGCCATAAATACTCAATAACGCTTACAGGAAATGCTCCATAACCCACACGAAGCCCAGCTAAACCTGCATCATAAATGTCTTCAATTAGTTTGCTCGAACATAGTCACTAAACAGAAATCCCCATGGTGCAGCTTAAATGAGTTAACAACAGAAGTATATTTGATAATTGTCTTAAAAGTTTCTTTGCTCCTTAGTAATGTCTAGACATCACACAATAATGTGCAACAAAAAAGACAAACATATCCAAGGACCAATGGAATCCGAAAACTAGTAACAAATCGGTGATTACCATGCAATGTCATGAGAAGAATAATAAGTCGAGTTCATCTCAAAGTACTAAGCTTTTGGATTCTTCACAACACATGACCATTGTATGTCAGCTAAAAAAATAACACAAGTGACAGACCTGCTCGTTTGCTGAATGTTCGAAGAACAATCAAATTATCATGCTTTTTAACCCATGCCATCCTTGATTGAAGGCTTGAAAACTCAATATATGCTTCATCCAGCACTACAAGTATCGGAAGATCAAGGATCTTCAAAATGTCCTCATCATTGATTACACTGGTAAACAGAATTAAAGTAATTCAGTAAAATACGGCCATCTGGTCAACAAATGCTGCTGCTGCACATACACATGGTGATGCAATCTAGATGGATCAACAAGCACTGAGTTTGTAATCCCTTCAACCACTGAATCAGGAAAATGAAAAACAAAAATGAAGCTTAGCTCACAAAATGAAGAGACAGGAGCATATCAGTATGGAGAAAATCGTAGTTGCAGATGAAGCAGACAGTGCTGCTCCCGGCTTGATCGGCCCTGGTGGTAGTGAGAGCAACCCCAATATCACCCGCTCCACCCCAAGATAAGCACCACGGTGGCGGCAGAGGATGCCGGGAAGGGACCTGGAAGCATATCTGGAGAAGTGTAAACTCAAATTGGACCCAAATCTGCAGCTAATTCGGTAAAATTGACTCAATAGAGGCCATAGGTAGAATGTTATGAACATAAAGATCCTTCCCATTCCACTCGATCAAATTGAACCAATTCAAACCGCAAGTATCGAACCGACAAACCCTAGGAGTTAGGGGCAGTACGGGAGAAGATACCGACAACTACCCGGCGCATCGGGCGGAGAGGATGAAGAGGCGGAGCAGGCGGGCGGCGGTGGTCGTGGACGAGCGGCGCGACAGGACTAACCTCGGCAGCCTGGCGGCCAGGGAGGACAAGGAACGGAGGCGGAAGCTGTGCGGTTGCAGAGGCGGAGGTTTCTTCACCAAGATCGCGTGGAGGCGATGCAAAGGAGAGTCTTGGCGTGAAGATGAGCCTTCATGGCGGAGCCGTGACGAAGAGCCTTGCGTGGGCGTGAAGAAGAGCGCAGCGTGGCTTTGCTTGGAGGAGCCGTGGAGGCGGGGAAAGCGGCTCGCTTCGGGATCGCGAAGATTAACACATCACATGCGGCTGTCGGTGTCGTCTTTGCACGGCCGCTGGCGTGCTGCTTCGACACCAGAGAATTTTTTTCTAAGAATAGAGTGGAACGTGTGTGGGTGCATTTCTACACAAGAAGCTATGTTAGGTGGGGGCGGGCCTTCTTTTTTTTTTGGCAACTTATGTGCCAGGTGTCGTGTCGAGGTCAAGGTCGAAAGCCCAAGTGAAACAAAAATTGTGCCAGGTGTCGTGTACCTCCGTTTCAGATCTATGATTCCACACTGTTAACCCGCACAAAATTCATTAAGCTAGGTTTGACAGCTATGCATGTGTTTAACATCTTATCTTTCAAAATTTCTCCACTCTGTAAATATTCCCAAATAAGGCAGAAGAAAATGTACGGTGTAGTGGAAGTAATTTTGCAGAATGAAGATAGTCTCTCGATTCTCGAACCTACACGCAACAATACTGGCCTTTCTTTTGTACGTTCTCTAAATCGTTGCTAAAATGAGTTCTCTCAGTGCTGCTAGTCCCTGAAGAATTAAAGCTTAACCGTTGTCGCTCCCTATTCACCGGTCAGGTGGTTTGATAATTAACTTACTATAGAAAAGGATAGGGGCAAAAAAATCCAAACTGCATCTGGTAGACTAAACAGAAGTAGTCCAAAGTACATCTGACAAAATAGAATGCTGAAACTGATTCAGTTATACCTGATGTGGTTATCAAACTGAGGTTGAAGTCAAATGTTGATCATCACATGACGCTAAAACAATTGCCTCCTATTCATAATCACTGCAGTAACCAATTTACTCTTTTTTTTTGCAGAAATCTTTCCAGGAACGTCTTTCCAGGACATTCATGCTAATTCAGATGCTTGATCTTCAAGCAGGTTTGTTACGTTTGTCGACCAGAAGTTTTGTGCTTATTAAATGGTGGTTATATTTACTAGATAATACTAGTTCCTGCAGAGTTTTTGAAACATGGAAAAAGGTTTTGGAGACACAATTGACATTTGAATTCATGTTGCATTGACACTAGATCTCGGTTTCCTCTGCAGTTAAACCAAGGTAATTTATTGAATCTTCTGTTATTTTCTAGGTTTTTTTTGTGAATTTTCTGGGATTTTATATGTTTTTTAATTTTTTTTGAAATTAAACTATTATTTTAAATCGGACTAGCCTAGCCGATTTAAAATAACAATTAATGAATTGAAAATAACAATTTTGGCCGACGAAATTATCTGTATTTTTTGTCGGCCGGTAGCCGAAAAATAGCACAAAACCGATTTAAAACAAGTTAATTTAAATCGGCAGCGACAAAAATATATATGCCACGTCGACCCGGCGGCTCATGTGCATCGACTAGTAATTTCGACGGCCACGTAAGCCGTCAAAAATAAATTTATTTTCGTCGGTTGCCGATGAAATTCACTATTTTCGTCGGTTTTCCGTATTTTAAATCGACTTTTGGCCGACGAAAATAATACGAATTCCTGTAGTGTATGAAAATATTTTTTAACTCAACTTTTAACCTGGAACCAAATGCTCGCAAGTTGAATATTAATGTCAAGACCAATCATCACAATCAAATACTACCTCAATTTTTACGGTCTTTAAGATATAACTTTGACTATTATTTTACAACCTTATATTATTATATATTAATAAAGTTAGAGTATTATAAAATTATTTTTAACAACAATTTAATGACATAGTTTTCACGTAGCCAATTTAGATAGTTTTAAATGTATTAGTGGTCAAAGTTGATAAGTATTCTACATTGTCAAGAACGAAGGGATCGGAGTAACAAGTTACTACAAACAAGTTGTATCGCCGCAATTAATCAATTCCTAAATTAAACATCCACTTACCAACTAGTCTACAATTATCTCGGGCGTGACCGCATGACCGGTGTTTCTTTAATTAACACAGCTATTAGCACAGCTCTCGAGGCATGCTAATTAGGATAAACCAACCAGCGAGGTTAACCACTGGCCCGCGCATAGTGGCACCATGAGACCGCGTGCGGTCAGACGATCGTGCAGGCCATGTCGCGCTCGTGGCCGCCGCCCACCGCCGCCCCGTCCGGCCGACGCGGCTCGCCGGCCGGATCTAGGAGGGCGGTTGGCGCCCGATCCAAATCGTGGACGGCTAGGTCACATGGAAGATAGAGCTCAAAATCGTAGCGACATGGGCACCTTGCCATGATTAGTTACTAGCTTAAACTAACATTAATCGGGATTTTGGGGACATGCAGGCAAGATTCAGGTACACACGAGTAACGAGTCTGTCAGACCGTGATCCACTTAGAGAGTAGTGTGATAAGCCTATTAAGAGTTGAATATATATACTTGAATTGAGAATTGGAGAGCTCGCGCTGCAACTGTAGTCTTCTAGGTCACAGCTAAGGTAGATGCTTTCTTGTGTTTTTGTGCGTTGATTTGACTTTAAAGAATATTCTATGTGCTTCACTCTTGATTTCATTAATCTCTGCTCTTGGTAGAATATTCTGTGTGCTTCTCTCTTGATTTCATTAATCTCTGATCTTGGTAGTTAACTCTGGTCCATCTTGGTCAAAATCAGAATTACAACTAATAACACCGACAGCCAGCCGTTCGGTCGCGCCGCCCAGTAAGTGGCTAGCCAATTAACAACGTGTGTTAACATGGTACTTAATTAGCAACTCGAACAGGTAATTTGTAAACGGAGAACGCGTAGCCCACAAGCCCTTAATTACCTATTCTACATTTGTGAATGTTCTAGTATTCAAGGATCGATCGATCTATGCTAATCACATTGTTGTGAAACTGTGATGTTTAATTCTCGTTTGATATCTATTTGCAGTGGTGGAGCTAGAAAATTCTAAAGAAGGAGGCTTAAAAAAAGAGACATCTAAATTCAACTATTATGACTATTGACATATTGTAAAATAGTTGAAATTTAAATATATGCAATATATGTATATGACTATGAAAGGAGAAAAACGTACTATTTATTGCTTCAAAAGAGTTGGCATTTGATATTACCATTCATCGTACATTTCTAAAAATTCTTTTACTAGGCTGACGGAATGGACTCCAACTCCAACATTACCTCCGCCTATGTCTATTTGGACACTACACAGCCTCCCAACAATGTACATGCACATTGTGGCCGACAAGATCGGTAACCGATGGATGGATTCTCGAGAGCACGCACTCAAAGCTACTAAACCCTAGACATCAACCGACGGACACAATTTACTAGCTGCTACGAGATGACTGTAACGCATGCATGATCCTACCTAGCATACACTACTACAAAACGGATTATATTACACACATCACACAGACTGTTTTTATGAAAACTATCTGTGATGTGTTTCGGACACATCGTAGACGATTTGTAACTGAAATTGTCTGTGATATCGGATCATCATAGACGGTTTGTAGATAAAACCGTCTATGATAAGGAAATATCGTAGACGGTTTTATCCACAAATCATCTATGATAAAAGCGAGAACTTCACAGACGGTATGTGGATAAAACCGTCTGTGTATTCTCAAACCGTCTGTGATAAGTCTCTGACTTATTACAGACGGTTTTTAGCTAGAATCGTCTGTGATGTTCATCTCATCATAGATGGTTTTAATTTTAAACCACCACAAATAATAAATATTGCTAATTACCTCTCCTACCTTCTAATTTGAAAGAATTGAAATTAAATAATATTGCATTTGAAATAATTGGAACTAATATTCCATTTGCAATAATTGAAAATAACAACCGAAACAGATTTAAAACTTCGGAGGCTATTTTGAGGCTCTAAATGGTGTTTTTTTAATTCCGTTGCCACGCAAACACTCGCACAAACCATTAAGATCTGACCATCTGATTTTCACACACTTACGAAATTTGGGTGATTCTTTTCGTTATCTTTCCAACGAGCCAAAGAACGCCCCGATCGGAGTTACGAATCAAAAGTTATGGCCATTTTAACAAACGTGCTTGGATTTCGTATTTGCAAACTAGAATCAGTACCCAAAAGAATATAATCGGAGTGCTCATCGTGTGATGATTTTGACAAGCACAAAAACACCAAAATCGAAGGTACAAGTCAAAAGTTCTGGTGTTTTTACAAGTTTCATTAATAGTAATGGCACATATATTGCAAGCATAATTAATAGTCAAAAGTATGGAAAATAAATTTAAAAGTTTTAAATTTTGCTAATTATCTCTATAGTTTATTAATTTGAAATAATTGGAAATCGGTGTTCGGGTACTTCACAGGGTTAAAGGGAGAACGGATGCATTATATGTCAGATATGATCATACTACCACTAAAGTACTGGATCTTATAAGAACTTTGAAGTTAAGTGTGCTTGGATGAGAATAGTAATAGGATGGGTGACCTCTTAAGAAGTTCTGACCTCTTGAAAAGTCCTCCCTAATTTAGTGTTTTTAAACTACCAGTTAGAACATTGTGTGATGAGTCTGTGAAACTACCAGCTAGAACAATGTGTGTTAAGTCTACATCACAGACAGTTCTAGCTTAGAACTGTCTGTGATGTGGGAGTTTCAAAGACGGTTCTAGGCTTGAACCGCCTGTGATGTTAATTTTCACAGACGGTTCTAAATTAGAACTGTCTGTGATGAGTTTTTTCCACAGACGGTTAAAAAACCGTTTGAAATGACTCTTTGTCATCACTGACACTTGCTTACAAACGATTCACAAAACCATCTGTGATGTGATTTATGAACCATCTGTGATGACTTTTTTGTAGTAGTGCTAGCATTCACATCCGTAGCAGAAGATCAATGATGATATAAAGGTCATGTGCATTGATCGGTCCACCCATTTCGTTCTCCAAGCCATGCATACATACATTCATACTCGATTGATGTGGGGTCAGCGCGGCGCCGGGATACATGGCGATAACCGACCAATCAAACTCGGGAAGTCACCGGCACAAGGCGGCGTATGACCAAATAATTAAATAAAGCTTCTACTAAGGGTATGTACAACAGTACATGTCAGTTGTCTGTAAGACTATATCACGCAGGATTTTAGATGATGTGGAGGAGAGAGAAAACTACCTTATTTTGTAGACGTTGTATCGCTACTATAAAACTGCACATAGGTGACACCCTATTTGTGGCGGGTTTTTTGGAACCGTCACAAATACAATTATTAGTGGCAGTTTTAAAATTCAAAATGGCGGGAAGACTATTTGTGACGGTTTTTATTTGGAACCGCCACAAATAATAGATTGGAACCATCACAAATACTTGGGACTATTTGTGGCGGTTTTTGTTTGCAACTACCACAAATAATAGATTATTTGTGACGTTTTTTTGAAACCATCACTGATCATGATGAGTATTTGTGGTGGTTTTAGTCAAAAACCACCACTGATAATATAAGTATTTATGGTGATTTTTAGTTAAAACTGCCATTGATAGTATTATCTGTGGCGATTTTAATTTAAAACTGCTAGAAATAATATTTCCTATAATTGTAGACTCTTCATGTGGTCCTAGAACCCAATACTTACTTCCTCATCTCTAACCCACTCGTCAGAGGCAAACACAAAGGCGACGGCCATGGCTTCACTGGTGCTCACGGCCGGTGACGGCAGCTATGGCTTCCACCTCCGTTAGCTTTACAGTCGTGGTCCAATTGGTGCTACAGTCGACGAACTTGGTACAAAGCACTGTCTCCATCACCGACCTCAGCTATGTCCTCCCCTTCGTGCAGCTTGAGCAGCTACTTCTCGAATATTCTAGAACCCTCGCGCGCTTTCGTGACTCTCCTCCTTGGGACCTTGGCCTGCACGATTCTAGAGAGGTCAAGTTCATATCTCTGATAACCCTCAATTTCCTTAAAGTTCATATCTGACAGGCATTGCTTGGCACGTACATGGTCTGATTTGCACAAATCTTCAATTAGCTCCCCATACATGGCACTGATTTGCCTCTTGTATAGCCCGATCCAATTGTTCTCACGATTCACAAACCCTAGCACTTTGTTTTGGTTATAACAATGCTTCTGGGGTTTTACTTCTTTATTTTTTTTCAAAACAATCTGAATACATCGCTTACATTGTCTTTTGTTTGTGAATTGACTCAACACTGTTGTATTTATCACACTTGGCAGTGACAATTTTGATGTCAGTTTAGCAACTTGGTGAGGATCTGGAAGTTACAATGTCTAAAAACACTCAGGGTAGTGGCCGGCGTGCCTTTGGAGATTGGGAATTGGTGGCTTGGAAGAAGTTGGTGTGATAAATTCTTGTGCTTGCTCCTTTTATCTTAAGGGTATGTTTCCATGCATTTCTTCCTTCCAGATGTATTGTTTATGTCATCATGATGCCAGGTGAGTACACACCTTATTTCTTTTTTCTTGTCCCAAAAAGCTACTTTTATGTGGACTAATGTCCATTATCAGGATGCAAAAGGCCGGCTTACTGGTATTTCTCTGCATTAAAGAAGAGCATAAAGTTTGCTAGGTCACTAGAGGGAAAAAACCAAGAAAAATGAATATGCTGTCAATGCAGGCAGATACAACTCAAAACAAGATGCAAAGATGGAGTTCGAACTATCTCAACAACAGAGATCACTCTTTCTTCATACTAAAAGCATCCTTGTTCGAGAGTCTACACAGCTCGTAAGTTATTTTATCCACCTTTGATCATCCTAATGCAGCCAAAATTGAGCCTTGATTGTGTGATCATTCAGCATGCTAGGACATGGTGGTTATGTGGGCAAGTTTATTTTACCCCCAATGAGTTCCAATTTGCACATTGTTCTTTTGGTTTTAAGATTAGCTCTCTACTATGTTTACTACATTTCTATATTGCATGTCAACAGCATTACTTCCCCTATTTCATTTGCTGATTGCATTGTCAATTTATGATTATGTGCTAATATCCGTGTATCGGAGGATTCTTCTTAAGAACCAATGTGACAACACTCTTTGCAAGGTCTTACAACCAAGTTCAAAAGAGATAACCACACAAGAACATGACATAGTAAAGTACATAGTGTTACAATGTTGTTTGTGTTGCTATTGATTTCTAAGATCTTACAACTTTACTGTCAAACAATCATTTTGCCACATAATCAAACTATTTAATGTGATATTAAGGCTAGTGATAGAGCAATAGCATTAGTTATGATATTAATGATTTTTTATTTTGTGATATAGAATTATCAGCGGCAGTTTTTAGATAAATTAAAACCGTCACAGATAATAGGGTATCTAAGGCGGTTTGTGGCTAGAAATGTCACAGATAATATGGGTATCTATGGTGGTTTATGGCTAGAACCTTCACAGATAATATTATCTATGGCAGTTCAAAAACCGCCCCTAATAGTCCTCGATTATCAGTGGCACTATGAAAGGACCGGTGATGTCGCCTAGAGGGGGGGTGAATAGGCGAATTAAAATTTTGCAACAAAATAAAATCTCCTGAGGGTCTGAGGCCGGAGTGTCTGGGGTTTTTGTCCGGATACTCCAGTATGTCTGGACTGTCCGGGGTAATTGGTCCGGATACTCTGGACTAGGAACCTCGAAGAGAGATTTTAAATCTTTGCAAATTTCCAACAATCTAAATGAACACAAATATTCTAAATGATACCAGGTACCTGAGAATGATGTAGATCTAGAGCCAAACTCAAAGATGGAGTCGATCGGGACTCCGAAAAGTTCAAGAACAACAAACCCTAGCACAAGCAAATAAAGAACAAGAAGACAAACATTTTTACCCGAAGTTCGGATTCTTGAAGGAAATCCTACGTCTCTGTTGAGGAGGCACAAAGCCCAGGTCCCTCTTGACCACTTTCCTCCCTGTGTTGCACAAAGCACTCGCCGGTCTTCACTTCTTGCCTCTTTCCTTTCGGAGGCGAGACTTGCCTTCACAAACTTCCGGGGCTCACCACACCAAGTCTTGGAGGCTCCCGGTGACTCCTTGCCGTCTAGGAGCCCTTCAAACTCCAAGAGTAATAAATACGTCGCTAAATCGTCTTGGAAGATGAAAGTTGTGCTCAAGAATCAAAGATGCAAGCTCAAAGCACTTAAATCCACTCCTTTCTCCCCAAAGATTCAAATTAAATCCAAGATTCAAGTGGGGGAAGGAGATTAGGGCTCAAGAGAGTGAGAGTGAGAGCTTGAGAGTTGAATGCTGCAATGAATGAGGTCTCTAACGGGTAGATGGAGAGTAAAGACTTAAATAGGCCCCCCAAAATCCAACCGTTATGAGTGAGCTGCGCAAACCCCGGAGTATCCGGACTTAATCCCCGGATACTCCGGACTCACTTAACCCGGAGTGTCCGGACTTAATATCCGGATACTCCGGACTAATTGAGACAGCAGCTATCCGAGGGGTGTGACCCGGAGTGTCCGGACTTAATGTCCGGATACTCTGGCCTAACCCACTCGGCCAGAAATGCATATTTTGAGGAAATGCAATGTATTAAATTCTTTTGCTATGCAATTTTCATCCTTTGAGCACAATCATATCCTAGAAGCGATTTTCCGTCGTATCCCCCTTCATAGTACGGCTATCCTTAGACTCAATAAAATAAAAAATAAAAAATATATGTCTAAAGTCTTGATGCCGCCTTTTCAAATTTTAAATACGGTAGGGATCTCCAATCGCTTTTACGATGATACCTTCTCGATCTCTGCATGAATTCTTACTTGAACCATTAGTATACTCAATTGTGTTGCCATTAATCACCAAAACTTTTAAGGGGCCTAGATGCACTTTCAATCTCCCTCTTTTTGGTGTATTGATGACAACACAATTTGAAGGCTTTAATAGAAATAAAAGAGATTTGAATTTTCATTTTGAATGCAAAACATATAGTAGAGCTCCCCCTAAGTGTGTGCATTAGAGAACAAATGCATATATTTAGTGAGAATTTTTGCAAGAGCTCCCCCTATATCCTTGCATTCGAGAGATCAACAATAAGGATATATCAAAATGTATCAAATAGATATGCAAAACAATATATATAAATAACAAGATTCAATATTAATCAATGATATCGTTAAGCAATGAACATGATAATTATGATAAGCAAACATTCAACGACGAACTAGAAATAAGGTTCACCACAAGCATTAAGACAAGTTCACCCAAGGCACAAGCAGCTAAACAACCCAAACGATGAAAACGACGCTAAAGACTACGACTAAACACTCCCCCTTTGGCATCAAGACACCGAAAAGGGAAAGCGCTCGGGACGGAGGATCACTCGTCGTCGCCGGAAGGTTGATAATCATCCTCCTCGCTATCCTCGCCGCTGCCACTGACACTGCCCTGAGGTGCTGAAGGCTGAAGACCGAAGAGCTGCTGAGTGGCGGAGTCCACTGTAGGTGCATCAGATGACTCCTCGGACTCGCTGGCAGGAATGTCCTCACCTTGCTGGCGGCGGTAGGCACGGAACTCACGACGATGCTCACGAAGCTCCTGTCGGGTCTCCTTGACTTGAGTTGCGACATCCTGGCACAGATAGAATAAGCACTTGAGCATCCTCTTGATGGTGTCTCTGCTCGAGGTAGGAGAGCCTGGAGGAGAGGCTGGAGCTGCAGGTGGAGCTGGAGGAGCTGAAGGAGTGGCTCGAGATGGACGACCCCTGGTACGCTGACCAACAGGGGCACTATGAGCGGAAGGAGCTACGAAGGCTGAAGATGCTGAAGGGGGTCGAACCTTGTTGGATAGGTGATCCACATCCTTGACAAAGTCAAGGCCGGTGACATGATCAATTAAGGCCATAATGAAGGGGGCGTACCTGTAGCTGCTGGAATTGCTCATCGAGTTGTGACGGATGCCCTCCCATAAGAAATCCACTATGTCAAAGCCATGGGTCTTCTCCACCAAATGGAATAGCAGATTCCGTCCATAAGAGCTGATAGCTGACGCATCCCCCTCCTTGGGCCAAAGAGTTACCCGAAGCATTCTGAGAAGAACTGCGGGCACAGGCTTTAGACCTTTTATGGTGCCAACCACAAAGTGCTGAGAGGGATCATATAAGGCTTCAAGCTACTTCGGAGTCAAAGCTTTCTTATTATGCAGCTTGGCATCTCCAGCAACTGACCTTAGCTGCAAAACCCTAGCAAAAGTCCTTCTGGTGGCCACATACCACACTTCATCTGACATCCACCAAATGGCATCGTCTTTCTTGTCAAAATACAATGTGGAGTAGACTTGCATAATGAGCTCATCATTCCAGGGATAAAGAAAACTCATTATATCCTTCACCTGGTGACGCTCGCAGATTTGGATGACTTCATCAAAGATTGGATTGTGGAGCTCTGACATATACACCCAGTCAATTCTCTTCATTCTCATCACGGGACGCTCCATTGGGAGAAGTACAGTCTCATAAAAATCTGACTGAAACCTGTTCCAGAACCGTTTGTCCACATATTCATCCTGATGAAACTCAAGCGGATCCTTGTTCCTTTGCTCCACGATCGCTTTTCCCTTGCCAGATCCCACTCAATAATCGACAACACGAAGACGACTCATCTGGCCAGGATACCTCCAGATGGGGCGACTCTTCTCAAGCGGACCAATCACAGCCCTTGACTGTTGAAACTGCTTTTTCTTCTGCTCGCGAAGTCTTGCATGAGTGTAACACCCCAATTTTTGCTTTTCTTGCATTTAAATGGTGTTTTGAATTTTTGGGAATTTCTGGAATTTATTTGGATTTATTTGGATTTATTTTGAATTAAGCCATTTATCAAATTAATTAAATCATAGAAAAGTTAAAATAAAATTTTGCTGAAAATATTTTATTTGAGTCACAAATGTCCTAAAATATTTATGAGAATTTTTTCAGAATTGTTCTAGTATTTTTAAGGCCTCAAATGAATTATTTTATTTTCAGGAATTAATTTTATTCGGAAAAGGATTAAATATCCAATGAACAGTATTGGGCCGAGTACTGTGCGGCCCAGCTCGGAAAACCCTAGCGCCGTAGCCGTCCGATCCTCATCCAAGGGCTCACGTCGTGCCACGTCGCCTATTCGTATCCCCGCCGGATTCCGCCGCCGCCGCCCGTGTGGGCCTTGGTTTCCGCGCGTTTCACGGACGTCGAGGGGGCTATTTATTGCGCCGCCACCCGTGACGTGATCCCCACTTCGCGCCGCACCTTTTGCCCCAGCCCACGTCGCCCGAGACGCCGCCTCGCCGCACGAGCTCGCCGAAGTCTTCAAGCCGTCCGCCGCACTTCTTTGCGTCGTTCCGTCGCCGCCGGTCACCCTCCGCTGTCGCCGTTGCCCCCTTGGAGTTCCTCACGTCAAGCCGCGTCGGGAGCGTTACTTCCTGACCGGAGAGCGCGGAACGCCACGCCAAGTCTCGTCTTCGTCTCGGTCGAACCCCGCCGCCGCGGCCAACGCGTCGCCGAGCCCGAAGCTTACCACCGTCCGATCACGCATCAACGACCGGATTCCGCCACGTCGCCCGTAAACGATAAACCCCATCTTCTAACCTCTACCGTTAGATGCAACCGAGGCGGTAGTAGTGCCACGTCGCTATTCAGCGGCGGCGTGTCGCGACAACAGCGGACCCACACGTCGGTCCGCACCGCACTGCCTTTCAGGCACACGAGACGGCCGACACGGGCCCCACTCGTGGCCAAGCCGCGCCGAGCGTGGGCGTCACCGTTGACGTCATCTGTGGACGTCCACTTGTGGACCCACTTGTCGCCGAGATAGCCGAGTCGTCTTGACGTCACGATGACGTCAAGACGGGAGCCGTCGTGGGCTGACGTCAGCAGGGCCACGTGTCACTCTCTGGTGGCGACACGTGTCATAGATGACGCAATAATTAATTTTCCGAAAAAGAAAATATTTATTTAATTCGGTTTATTGATTTAAAATGTGATTTGAAACTTCAAACGCTTATAACTTTTGCGTTTTAACTCCGATTTGAGTGATTCCAATTTCTATAAATTTGTAAAATTGGGATCTTTCTGTTTATGAATTTTAATTGAATTTTTGAGCACTTTTTGTCTACTGTTTATTTATTTTATTGTTTTGTGTATACGTTACGCGTAGACGTTGAAGTCCCCGACGGTTTCGAGGGAGAGGTTCTGACCCAGGAGCAAGCTCAGGAGCCAGAATCAGCACTTTTTGAAGGCAAGTTGTGTTTGATCATGTTGAACCTATTAGAGCAAATTATTTTGATTTAAACTATTGCATGCTAATTTGATAGAAATGACTTTGAATAAGTTTTGGGATTAGTTAAATGCCTAGTTGCTGTATGCCACCTTGTCGTATATAATTGTAGGCCATGAATCCTTTGTCACCCTAGGTTATGGACTAATAGTTGGACATTAATAATTTGCCAACATGGGTTGAGTAGACCGAAGTAGTATGCTTAGCCCTGCCACGTGGACATTTTATGATTTTGGAATACCAAAGTAAATATTGACTTAATGAGATATGGAACATGATTTGTGAATAAGACATGTGTTATTGAGTTGATGATGGCACGTGGTGCAATGGTAAAGAACCGGGGTGGGAAAATGATTTAGACTGAGGCATGTGGCAAGATTGTTTCTGATGGGCCAAGAGTGGCAACTGGGCGGTCGCATTTGGTTTTTATCGGTTTTGGATGTTTGAGATCACACTTGGTTAGTCTTGCCTCGGTCAACTAAGGACTTAACCTTGCGAGCATTTGAACTGAGTCTTTCATACAACCACAAGCTCTGTAATGGGACGGACCTAGCTGAGTAAACTGGGAAATCTATTCTTAATCTTGTCGTGGTGGTGTGGGGCAGGGAGGCGGGTGAGAACTCACATGGCGCAAGAGGGGGCCACAGGTGTGTGTAACCAGTCCCTCCAGTGTTGAAACCTTAGCGAAGCGTCTTGGGTTTAGACTGGAACTTTGGAAAGTCTTTATTACGGTTATTTGCCTTGGTGGTATTTGACTATATCTTGTGGGTAAAGTGTATAACCTCTGCGAGTGTACAACCTATTGAATAGCCGTGCTCACGGTATTGAGCATCGCTTCGGTGATTCTGATCAAGGGTTAGATTTTCATGAAAATGACTTGTTTATGGAAAATGCTCGGGTTGGTGATGATGAACTTGACTTAGGATGGAAAAATGATTTCTGATTGAAATGTTTGTGAAAGCTATTATTCCTACTCTTTGTTTTCTTGCTTTGCAATCTATTCTTGTTTATCTTGAATCTTTGTCTTGCTCATGAACCATAGCCTATCCTTTGTACTAAAATTTAGAAGTTTCACGTGAGTGTCCTTTGGCGAACCCTGAGGATGATCCACTCTTTTGGTGAGCGCCTTTGCTGGAGTACTTAATAAGTTTTAAGCCTGAGAGAGCTTTAACTTGACCATAAGCGTTATGATCTTCATTATTTTTGGTTATGGAGGATATGACCAATGTTGAGATCTACCGGGGACTAGTCTGAATAGATCGGGCGGGTCGAGATATTGCCATCTTGTGTAGGATGTCACCATCACGTAGTTTATGCTTTCTAAAATAGAATATGCGAGGCGAGTCGTCCCATCCGCATTCTTCATGCCCGGAGGTTGTCATTTGATCTTTTGGGATTCGGAGGAGACATCGGCGTATGATCACATCAATGAACGAGCGATCTGCTTGTACCTATCGAGGAGTTAGATGTCACCATCACGTTCACGCTTTCGGAATCACCATCCGCATTGCGAGACACTTGATCGCTCCGGGAGACATCGCGTCTGGCGAGAGCCCATAGAGGAGGAGGATGCCACGATCACCCACTCGCTGGCAAGGAGCCCATAGGCGATCACCCACGGCGGATCGTTATCGCTCAAGAGGATGCCATCGGCGAGGCGGTTCGGAGCTGCAGAGGTCTCGTGGATTCGAGTTCACGCGGTGAGGGCTCATCTGTTGCGGAACTTGTGAGTACTTGGCCCACTCTATCGAGAGGATCGGAGAGCTGGAAACCGGTCTTTATGCGGACCCGAGCAGGCGATCTTTGGAGCTACACCCAGACCGGAGGAGCCACAAGGAGCTGCCCTGAGCGAGCGAGCTGCTGGAAGTGAAGCGAGCCAGTGGAAGTCAAGCCGAGCGATGGAGGTTGAGCCTGCGTGAGGCGCATCCCACCGGATCGTTGGGATAGGTTTGTACCGGCACCGGCACCCGCGGTGTATCCACTAGGAAGTTCCGGTGGGGATGGCTAGAGGAGTGAGCGTTAGGAGTAGCAGTTGAGACTCCTGCGATGAGTCGCGTCTTGGAATAAGAGTCACCCTTAGAGGCGTTTGACTCCAGAGTGTTAGTTCGGTTTGCTTCTTTCATGCTTGTGAGTGATTGGTATGTGTTGCATGGCCCTTAGGCATTGTGAGCAACCATACCCAGATATTAATAAAGTAATAAAGTTAGATCTCGTGTATGCCTTTTGACCCCGCATAAGTACTCCATTACTTGTCTATTCTTATTTCCCTCTCGTCTCTAAAACCATGGAACAATCGACAGATGGTGAACACTCGTGGAAACCAAGGAGGAAATGGGAGTGGTTCACGCCATTTAGGAAACATCGATGATGAAGGACAAGGAACCCAACCACGACCGCCGGTTGATATCACGAACTTTGGAGCCTTTATTCTTTGCCTGACTCGATTAATGCATGCCATGATGCAGCGGATCTGCGAGTCACCGCCCAAGCCGCCCGCCGCCCAAGCTAACGAGTCAACCCGGTCACGAGAGGCCACACTCGAAATTTCGAATTCATGAGGACTCGGCCGCCTACATTTTCTGGAAATGCCAATCCGTTGGAGGCAGATGATTGGCTGAGGACGATAGAGAGAAAGTTGCACATCACCGAGTGTGAAGGCAATGAGAGGGTACTCTATGCCTCTCATCAGCTTGAAGGAACTGCAGCTGAATGGTGGGAGAACTCTCTTGTTGCTCATGAGCACCCACAGGACATCAACTGGGAGGAGTTCACGATTGCTTTCCGGCAGTATCATGTGCCCGAAGGCATAATGGAGCTGAAAAAGGAGGAGTTTAGGGCATTGAAGCATGGCAATCAACCAGTGTCCGAATATCTGAATAAGTTCACGCACGTGCACGCCTTCGCTTTTGAGGGCGTAGCAACGGATAAGGCAGGCGTCTCGATTCATGAAGGTGAATTCAGGGATGCGAGTGGGACTCATAACCCACACTTTTCCTCGACTTCGAGGAGCTAGTGAACAAAGCGTTGATATTGGAGGACAAGCGCAAGAACCTGGAGGACAACCGAAGCCTTGAGATGGCATGGCAAGGGCACGCCCGAGGCGCGGCGTTTGAGGTTACACCAAACCAGTTCTTGATTTCAGCCAAGGAATGTGATGGCGAGCGCCACCGCCGATACCAAGACTGCGCCGGACAGAACTTTCGAACACCAACACCGGTTGGGAGCGCTTGCCGCAGAAGCGGTGATCGGTGTGGCGTTGTTTAAATGCACCTGTGAGCAGGCACTTTGCCAATTATTGTCCTAAGAAGGGAGGAGGAGTGACACGATTAAGCTTCAATCTTGGAACTACTCCAACAAAGACACTGCGCCGAGCAAGCCATGGAGCTACACAATCTGGGCGCCACACGGTTGTGGTAAGAGGCAGAGTCAATCATGTCACCGCAGATGCAATGCAGAATACATCGGACGTCGTACTAGGTAAGTTACTTGTCAACTCAGTACACCTGCAACAGTTTTATTTGATTCTGGAGCTTCACATTCGTTTATATCTCGGATTTTTGCTGTGAACAATGGGTTGAAAATGGTGAACCTTAGGCATGTATTGCTAGTACAATCCCCGGGATCAGAACTCCGATCCGATGTAGGATGTTCAGGGTAAAGCTGCTTATAGATGGAGCGAGTTCCTAGCAAACTTAGTGGTGTTAGATACCCGGACTCTAGATGTTATCTTGGGAATGGGTGGCTGTCTAAACACAAGGTTGTATTAGGCGTAGACGAAGAGTCATATCGATCGAGAGTCCTAGCGGGAGAAAAATAGAGTTTGAGCAACTGCGCTCGGGATGGGCAGGTTGATGGTCAAAAGTGTGAAGGCCGTCGGCATAGAAGATGTACGGTTGTCGAGAGAATACCGGATGTATTTCGGAGGATTTACAGGATGCCACGAGACGAGGGACATAGAATTTGTAATCAAGTTAGTGCAGAAACGGCCCGATAGCTAAGAGACCTTATCGGATGTCAGCAGATGAGTTGGTGGAAATGAAGAAGCGATTGAGGAGTTAATGGATAAGGGATTTATCGGACCAAGTTAAATGCGCCATGGGGAGCACGGTTCTATTTGTCAAGAAGAAGGGCGGGAGTTACCGGATGTGTGTGGATTACAGAAACAATGAATGAAGTCACTATAAAGAATAAGTATCCGCTACCGGGATCGATGATCCTATTTGATCGATTGAGAGGAGCAGAGTTTTCTCCAAGATCGACCTCGATCGAGGATATCACCGGTGAAAATTAGATCGGAGGATGTCCAAGAAGACGCATTTTCGTCAAGATATGGGCACTCTGAGTTTACAGTTATGTCGTTTGGTTTGACAAATGCACCTGCATATTTCATGAACATGATGAGCAAGGTTTTCATGGAATACCTGGACAAGTTCGCAGTTTTGTTCATAGATGACATTTTAGTCTACTCCAAGACAAGAGAGGAGCATCTTGAACACACGAAGCTAGTCTGGAGAAGTTAAGAGAGAACAACTTTTAGCTAAGTTTAGCAAGTGTGATTTACGGAAGAACAAGGTGGAATTTCTTGGACATGTGATGACCGTGAAGGAGTCAGAGTTGATCCAAGTAAGGTGGAAGCAGTGTTGCATTGGGAGCCACCCAAGACGGTGACCCAAATCCGTAGTTTCCTTGGAATGGCCGGTTATTACCGCCGATTTATAGAAGGATTCTCTACGATTGTGAGATCACTTACGCAATTGTTGAAAAAGGAAAAGAAGTTCGCATGGACGCCAGAATGTGAGCGGAGCTTTCAGGAGTTGAAGAAATGTTTGACAACGGCACCAGTGTTAGTTCTACCGGATCTCAGCCAGAGCTTTGATATATACTGTGATGCATCGCGTCAAGGACTAGGGTGTGTGTTAATGCAGAACAGAAAGGTCGTCGCATATGCATCGAGGCAGTTGAGGTCGCATGAAGAGAACTATCCGACGCATGATCTGGAGTTAGCAGCCGTGGTGCATGCCTTGAAGTTATGGCTACACTATCTAATTGGGAACAGATGTGAGGTGTACACGGATCATAAGAGTCTTAAATATATATTTACACAATCGGACCTGAACATGAGGCAGAGGAGGTGGTTAGAACTAATTAAGGATTACAATCTGGGGATTCATTATCACCTTGGGAAAGCCAATGTGGTGGCTGATGCTTTAAGCCGAAAGAGCCATTCTGTGAACATGTTGGTGGAAGCAAGTCAGGTTGAGTTATGCAAGGAATTTCAGAAGCTGAAGCTGGAAGTTGTGCCTAAAGGATTTATAGCCGCTCTGGAAGTGAAGCCTACCTTGGAAAATCAGATTCGGGAAGGACAGAAGGACGATGTCAAGATTCAGAGGATTAAGTCTAAAATGGAGGAAGGTAAGGCAAAGGATTTCAAGCTGGATGAGCAAGGTACATTATGGATCAAGAATCGCATTTCGTGCCGCTGAAGAAGGAATAAACAGTGATTCTGGAGGAAGCTCATGACTCCAAGTACTCTATTCATCCGGGAAGCGCTAAGATGTATCAAGACCTGAAAGAAAGATTTTGGTGGCCAAGCATGAAGCGTGAAGTCGCGGAGCATGTCGCGCTGTGTGATATATGCCAAAGAGTCAAAGCAATGCATCAAAGGCCAGCAGGGCTACTACACCAGCGAAGATACCTGAGTGGAAATGGGAGGAAATCGGAATGGACTTCATTACCGGTTTCTGAGGACTCAGAGAGGTATGACTCCATATGGGTTATAGTGGACCGTTTGACAAAGGTTGCTCACTTCATACCAGTGAAGACTACATACTCAGGGGACCGCTTAGCAGATTTGTATATGTCAAGAATTGTATGTCTACATGGAGTTCGAAGAAAATTGTATCGGACAGAGGTACCCAGTTTACCTCAAGATTTTGGGATAAGTTGCATGAGGCCCTAGGGACCCTTTGAACTTGATCTTGCATATCACCCATGCACGGATGGGCAAGCGGAAAGAGTTAATCGAATCTTGGAGGACATGTTGAGGGCATGTGCATTGGCTTATACAACCGTGGGATAAGTGTTTGCCATATGCGAGTTCAACTATAACAACAGATTACCGAGCAAGTTTGCGGATGTCGCCATTGAAGCGCTATATGGAAGACCACATCGAGCAGCCGTTGAACCGGAATGAGGCAGGAGAACGTTATATGTTTGGGCGGATATTCTTGAGAAGTCAAGAAGCGATAGCCATGATCGAGAAAGGTTGAAAATTGCACAATCAAGACAGAAGAGTTCTGCGATAATCGCCGCGAGGATTTGAGCTTTGAGCCGAAGATTTTGTGTATCTCGAGTTACCCCACTCAAAGGAGTTAAGAGGTTCCACACCAAAGGGAAGTTAGCACCAAGATATGTTGGCCCATTCAAGATCCTAAGTCGTAGAGGAAGTAGCGTGTCGCCTAGAGTTACTGCGATCTCTAGCAGTGTGCATGATGTGTTCCATGTGTCACAATTAAAGAAATGTCTCCGAAAGTGCGAAGAGAAGATCTTGGTTAGAGTCGGTCGAAATGCGGGAGGATTTGACCTATAAAGAGTACCGGTGAAGATCTTGGACACGATGGATCGAGCAACGAGAATAATCGACCTGCTTTGCGAGTTCGATTAGATAACCACTCAGAGAGCGAAGCAACTGGGGAGCCTGAAGAGGACTGAAGAAGGAATTCCCTAACCTATTCCTTAGTCGATTACGAATCTCGGGGTCGAGATTCCGTTAAGGGGGGAGGTTTGTAACACCCCAATTTTTGCTTTTCTTGCATTTAAATGGTGTTTTGAATTTTTGGGAATTTCTGGAATTTATTTGGATTTATTTTGAATTAAGCCATTTATCAAATTAATTAAATAATAGAAAATTTAAAATAAAATTTTGCTGAAAATATTTTATTTGAGTCACAAATGTCCTAAAATATTTATGAGAATTTTTCCAGAATTGTTCTAGTATTTTTAAGGCCTCAAATGAATTATTTTATTTTAGGAAATTAATTTTATTAGGAAAAGGATTAAATATCCAATGAGCGTATTGGGCCGAATCTTGTCTTGCCCTCGGAAAACCCTAGCGCCGTGGCCGTCCGATCCTCATCAAGGGCTCACGTCGTGCCACATCGCCTATTCGTATCCCATGGGATTCATGCCGCCGCCGTGTGGGCCTCGGTTTCGCGCGTTTCACGCAGACGTCGAGGGGCTATTTATTGCGCCGCCACCGTGGCGTGATCCCCACAGCACATGCCTTTTGCCCTCAGCCCACATCGCCGAGACGCGGCGCCGCCTCGCCGCCTGAGCTTGCCGAAGTCTTCAAGCCGTCGCCACTTCTTTCGTCGTTAAAATCGCCGCCGGTAACCTCCGCCGTCGCCGTTGGCCCTTGGAGTTCCTCCCGTCAAGCGCGTCGGGGCGTTACTTCTTGGGAGAGCACACGAAACGCCGCCCGGCCCGTCTTCGTCTTCGTCTCCGGTCGAACCCCGCCGCCGCGCCAACGTCGCCGAGCCCAAGCTTCTACCACCGTCCGATCACGCATCAACGACCCGGATTCCGCCACGTCGCCCCGTAAACAGTAAACCCCATCTTCTAACCTCCACCGTTAGATGCAAATCCGAGGGCAGCCGTAGTGCCACGTCGCTATTCACTGTGCGCGTGTCACTGACAACGCGGACCCACACGTCAATCGCCTGCGCCGTACCCGCGTACTGCACGAGGCGGCGGCAGACGGGCCCACTAAATCGACGCCGCCGCAGCGTGTGGCGTCACCGTCTGACGTCATCGCGGCGTCACGGTGGGACCCACTTGTCGATGAGATAAGCGAAAGTCGTCTTGCGCGTGGCGGCGTCAGACGGAGTTTGTCGGGGCTGACGTCGGCGGGACCACGTGTCACTCTCTGGTGGCGACCGTGTCATAGATGACGCAATAATTAATTTTCCGAAAAAGAAAATATTTATTTAATTCGGTTTATTGATTTAAAATGTGATTTGAAACTTCAAATGCTTATAACTTTTGCGTTTTAACTCCGATTTGAGTGATTCCAATTTCTATAAATTTGTAAAATTGGGATCTTTCTGTTTATGAATTTTAATTGAATTTTTGAGCAATGTTTGTCTACTGTTTATTTATTTTATTATTTTGTGTATCGTTCTGGCGTGAGCGTTGAAGTCCCCGATGGTTTCGAGGGAGAGGTTCGACCCAGAGCAAGCTCGGGGCGAGAATCAGCACTTTTGAAGGCAAGTTGTGTTTGATCATGTTGAACCTATTAGAGTAAATTATTTTGATTTAAACTATTGCATGCTAATTTGATAGAAATGACTTTGAATAAGTTTTGGGATTAGTTAAATGCCTAGTTCTGTATGCCACCTTGTCGAGTATATAATTGTAGGCCATGAATCCTTTGTCACCCTAGGTTATGGACTAATAGTTGGACATTAATAATTTGCCAACATGGGTTGAGTAGACCAAGTAGTATGCTTAGCCACCTTGCGTGGACATTTTATGATTTTGGAATACCAAAGTAAATATTGACTTAATGAGATATGGAACATGATTTGTGAATAAGACATGTGTTATTGAGTTGATGATGTACGTGGTGCAATGGTAAAGAACCGGGGTGGGAAAATGATTTAGACTGAGGCAGGTGGCAAGATTGTTTCTGGTGGGCCAAGAGTGGCAACTGGGCGGTCGCATTTGGTTTTTATCGGTTTTGGATGTTTGAGATCACACTTGGTTAGTCTTGCCTCGGTCAACTAAGGACTTAACCTTGCGAGCATTTGAACTGAGTCTTTCATACAACCACAAGCTCCGTAATGGGACGGACCTAGCTGAGTAAACTAGAAAATCTATTCTTAGTACTGTCGTGGTGGTGTGGGGCCCGGGGGAGCGGGTGAGAACTCACATGGCGCAAGAGGGGGGCCCTGGGTGTGGTAACCAGTCCCTCCAGTGTTGAAACCTTAGCGGGCAGTACTGGGTTTAGACGGAACTTTGGAAAGGCTTTGTTACGGTTATTTGCCTTGGTGGTATTTGGTATATCTTGTGGGTAAAGTGTATAACCTCTGCAGAGTGTACAACCTATTGAATAGCCGTGCTCACGGTATTGAGCATCGCTCGGTGATTACAGTCAAGGGTTAGATTTTCATGAAAATGACTTGTTTATGGAAAATGCTCGGGTTGGTGATGATGAACTTGACTTAGGATGGAAAAATGATTTACGATTGAAATGTTTGTGAAAGCTATTATTCCTACTCTTGTTTCTTGCTTTGCAATCTATTCTGTTTATCTTGAATGTTGTCTTGCTCATGAACCATAGCCTATCCTTTGTACTAAACCATGCATGTAGAATATTAGAATTGCATTACATGCATGACTTCTTTGAGTGCTCAAAGTACTCACCCACAACAACACAACTTCAGGTTGAAGAAGAAGCAACCCCGCTCGGGAGGAGGAGTATCGGAGGAGCCAAGCGAACTAGGAAGCGAGCCCGATCGGTTACTGTGGCAAATTGGTTGGCGCCACGAGTTTATTTTATTTCATTGCTTTTGAATATTTTAATAAATTTTAAGCCTGCAATATCGTATCTTGTAACTTGACCATAAGGTCTACCAACTAGTTAGTATTTAATTAAAGTACTTCATTATTCAGTTGGTTATGGTATGATATGTACCAATGTTGAGGCGTGTGCACTAAGCGTGATCTGGACTAGTCTTGAATACCTGAAGGTCGGATTTGCACATTCGGGTCCGACAATGAGCATCAGCGGGATGTTCTTCGTCAGGTTGAGGAGACGGAGCAGCAGGAGGTGCGGTGAGCAGATTGGCACGGCCCTGGCTAACCTTCCTCACGGTATGCCTTTGTCTCTTAGAAGCACCATGCACAGGGGATGAAGGAGGAGAATCAACGGTGGGACGCTTGCCGGCACCGGAACCTCCCTGGGAAGAAGCCATCTGAGAGGGAACAAGGAAAGAAGTGAAAAAGGGTTCGCAAGAATGTAAGTTATACAATTTAAATTTTTGGGCCGAGAGGTATAGCCCGGATACTCCAGGGCATTCGATCCGGAGTGTCCAGATAATCCGGATACTCCGGATAAAATGTCCCGGAGAGTCCGGATAGTTCAGACTTCTACCCAAAAACCTAAATTGCAAACTATCCACAATTTCTAGGAGCCCATTCTAGGGAAGAATATAGGGGATGAATGGACTCTAGCAAGACAACAAATTCCAAGATATTTCAAAGGTC